>KI921301.1:0-16528 GCA_000473525.2 Anopheles melas | reverse complement strand
ACACACACACACACACACGCACACATGCAGCATCCGGCTGGGTTGAGAGATGTTGGTTGCGCGAATATTTGCCTCGCCAGACAGACCTCAGCAAAAGCCCCCGCAGCCATTTGACACATAACCATTCCCTGCATTCTTGTCGCTTCAATCAATAGTGTATTGGTGTGGACAGCACTTCTGCTCGGGGAGTTCGTTCTTTGCCGTCTTCTCTGCTGCCGCTACGGAATCCGCCGGGCAGGGTAGGCGAGGCGGGACTTTACTCCCCAATGACCTTTGGAGTGTGCCCGAGCCAATCGGGTTCGATGAACTGGCAGTTGCGAATGTCTCAGTTTATCTGTATGGATTTGAATGAACCAGACCCCAACAAACGTCGGCTCTTGCAAAGGAAGGAATGCAGCAACAAGTCAGAAGTTTTGATTTTAACTCGGGTTTGAAATTTGTATACATTGCGTACCCAGCACGATAACTAGCTCTGTAATCGAAATGACTTCGTAAACTAACCACTCCAAATCAACCATTTTGCAACACACCCAACAAGCAAAGAGGCTGTTGAAAGGGATATGTTTAAAGCGCATCTTCACAGATCGTATAGACTAGGCTCCTGCTGAAGCCTGTTGGTCTGAAATTAGCATTTAGGGAAGCGTTAAGCGTTCTCTGCCATAAGTAGCTGTCCGTCAAAAGCGACTCCACATGCAGGCTCCCCAAACCCAAACAGAAGAATAAAAAAAAAAAACCCGAAGGCAAATCATCGCCCCAGGCTGTGAGGGGTTAATCCGGAGCGGCTCAACACTACTGCTGCTGCTGCTGCTCGTGCTTATGCATAATTTTTCAAAAAAAACATTCGCTCACCCCACCGGGAGCAGCTTTTGGTTTTGATATTTGCAACATTCATCGCCGCGGCGATGGTCTGACCGGGAAGGTGAATATGGAGGTGAGCGGTGCTGTTTGCGGATATGTATATTCTAAGCAGGCAGGCTCCAAATACCTTTTCAAAAAACGACCCGTTTGTGCTGCAGTTTTTCGAAACGTTCGCCACGAACATCTTCACCACTTTGGGCCGGCCACTTTAGGTAGCGATAATTTATTCCTTCCGCTTTGCCGAGGCACCCCAAGCTGGAAGCCCTTAGTGTTCTTTACCAGTGTGTCTGTGTGTGTGTGCACGCGCGCTTGTCGTCGCTTTTCTTCAGCGGAATATGAAAAACCGCTCCGCAGAAGGTTGCAGCGGAGAGGAAAAACTCCAATACCACTCCGCGCTACGAAAATGAGTTTCCTCTTCTGGTTGAAATTTCCATTTCTATGGCAATCGACGGCAAAGACGCAACACTCAACTGTCTTCCCTACCCCCCATTAGCGGAGGTCAATCAACCTTTGCACCGGCCCCATCGCCCTGCACGCCAGTACTTCAGGCAGGGAACGTTCCTAAAAGGTTCTTTATGAGTTTCTTGACTCAGCGGGTTCGATCTTCAGCGCCCATCAGCAGCACCCCTTCCCTAAACGATTCTCTCTGTGTCTCGTTCTTCGGGGGGCCGGGCTGTGCCTTTTGAGGTCAGTTATGGGGTGAGCATAAAACAAAATCCGTGCAACTACTGGCGCGTGTGCTTCCTTCTATTTGAGCCCGGCGTTTACGAAACCCCTCATGCAGGCTTATCGATATTTTATTCGCAAAGCGCTAGTCGCCTGGGCCTAGTTGAAAAAGCTAGTTTTATTATTTGTTTTCGTCACGCACAGCCTTCAATTGTTTTGGCAAGGAAAAGCGACAGTTCTTTTTTTCTCGGCTCGTCTTTATTAACGCAGGTGAAAGCAGAGCTAACTGTGTTGTTAATTACAGCAGAAAATGAAATTAATTTGCCATGGAAATACGAAACCAACGCGTCAGCGAGCGGCTGATGGGCGAGTTAGCAAAAACGATAGTGTCACGAGTTTATCGCACCGCAACAAGCGTGAAACATTTTCCTGTTGAAAAATGAAGCCGAAATGAAATCTTTAAGCCGCTTTACAATACCATCTCTCCACCTACTAGAGTACCATTTGGCGAGGTTTCAAACCAGCTGCTGCGCTGCAGCACCTTTCCAACAGTGGTGGACAACAGATTTTACCCTCGGAATCAGGTGGTACACCGCCGTTTCATTCGATTACCTCGAAAAGATTAGACACCCGGCCAGACAGGCAGGCAGATAGCGCTACCTGATTTGCCCATTAGGGGGAGAATTGTGGGAGAATTTATTGTCCCAACGCTCTAACCGTCCGGGTTTGAAAATGTCTTAGCGCACCGGCAACAAAACAAAAGAGCAACCGGTGACGGAATTAAGCGGGAAATAAGGGGAGAAACAATCAAAGATCCACTCCGGACATGTCACTGGACCTTTTCAGCCTCCCCAAAGACTTGACTACCGGGTGGATTTTAAATCCCATTAGGCACTACTTTGTCTCAACACGCTCGATGAAAGTTCAGGTGCAGGGAAGTTCAGCGTCATCGTGCAGAGCTTGAAAGACAGATATGCCAAGGCAGCTGAACACTTCTGTAAAAGCGTGTGTCCCCTTCTCAAGAGGCCCTGCGTGATTCCCACCGATGATTGTCTTTTGTTATTTGGTTGATCACGTTTCACCGTACGGTGACAACGCACAGTGGTGCAGCGTTCTGCGATGCGTTGCGGAAGTACACACGCACACTTGAGTGTGCGCGATTCTCATCTTGATATGCCGTGCATCATATGTGTGCCTTCCACTCTGCATCATCGCCGAATGTCACACCGCTGGCGGCTGCTGGTTGTACCGCGTTGATTGTGATCTTGACCGTTTGACGAACTGTGAGAGACTTTGAGAAAGAACGACACCATCTTAAGAATGACGCGTCGTAGTTTGACGGAGAAAGAAACTGCAGCCGTGCGCAAAGGCAGGTTTGGAGGAGTTGACACACCATCATCTTGAAGTAGTATCTGCTTGAGGTAGAAAAAACACAATGCGCGGAATATGACGCGAACTTGAGAGAGAGAGAGAGAGAGAGATCGTGATTGAATGACATGAGAAGAATGCGCTGCACAAAGCTAAGAGAGAATTGATAAATCTCACACTACACCACCCGCCAGAACAGCTTCCTTTGTTGTTTGGGTAGGAACGAGATTTTGTCCTCGTGCTACTCACTCCTAGACCACCGTTTTATCGATACGGTCACATTAGCTCGTTGATTGAGACATGCTAATAGGCCATAAAAAACGGCAACTATGGAAAGAGGAGATAACCACTGATTACATTCATGGGCGGTAAAAGATACAGCGGTGCAATACGTTCATGATTACCACCAGTGATGTCTCTGTTCGGCCTTGTTCGAGCGTCAGCGGGTATAAAATTATCCATCAACTGAAGCCACTAATCGAGACATTCCTTCAACGGATGGGGACAGATTTAACACATTCCCTTCACTCGCTCTCTCTCTCTCTCTCTCTCTCTCTCTCTCTCTCTCACCGATGTCCCGCCTTTGAATCATATGTTAATTATTTTTACTGCTACCGCAACTCCACCTAGGCGAGCAAGTATCCTTCCCCGGTCGTAAAACAGAATACGTTCTCCCTCGTTACGTGATGACAGCTTACCGAGCTCTGCACCTACCCACTCCCACACAAACGCACCTGGGCTGGGCAGATCATCGCTACTCTCATCGTAAGGGATTTATCCGCATCATAAAGCGTCACGCCAGTATAGAAACAAACACACCATCATCCTGGTTGCACCTTACGACGTACCTTGCCAGTGCACTCGTCACGTTCGTGTAATTGCGCGAGAAGGGTTAAGCTAGGGCAATAAAACGGTTAACATATTCCACGGTAGTGCGCGTAAACCTGGCGCTACGCCTGCTT
The DNA here is from genome assembly GCA_000473525.2 of Anopheles melas. Lineage (NCBI taxonomy): Eukaryota > Metazoa > Arthropoda > Insecta > Diptera > Culicidae > Anopheles > Anopheles melas. The sequence continues at coordinate 12,674 of KI921301.1, read as the reverse complement.
GGCGTGGGAACGCGATTGGGAACCAAAAATTGCTCTCAAGTGTAAAGGCAACAAAATAAATTCTGTCCAGAGTTTTTGCAAACTCTCCTCAAAACAGGACACAAACTTAATTCTGGGTAAAGGCCACGGGTATCCGTTTAAAGTGTGTGTATGTGTTTATCTATTATGTCAATTAATCTTCGTCAAACGCGCTCTCTTCGCTCACTCAGGCCAAATCCGGAAACAGATGTTTTAAGCCCGCCAAGTGTCGTGATGATTAATTTTGCAAGGTGTCGGGAAGTTGATGGTTTGTGTTCACCAGTCCGGCTTCTAAGCGCGAAGTGATGGATTTTAGAGCTTTTTTTCCTTTTTATTAGATGACAAAGCTCAACACGTTTTGAAGGATACCATTGTGCGTAGTATCGATTCCTAGTGGTTTAATATCATCCTGTTGTCTTCAAACCAGTGACCGTAACATCCATACCTAGTTAACACACATGGGACGAGGTACGGCTCGTAGCACAATGGCAGATAATCACTCGTTAACCTTCCATCAGCACCACGGCCAAGCAGGACGCTTCACTGATCACCCAAGAGTATCGATGGCTCCTAGAATGGGCAATCCTAGAATGCCCAACACACGCTAGGCCCTTTTTCCCCTCTCCATCGCTCTGCCCTTTCAGAAGCGTGTAAGCACGGCGGCAGTTTGCGCCGGGACCGAACAAATCGCCAACCGCACATAAAGCAAAATAAATGACATACGGCCGCGCGGGTGGCTTGGCAGGGTGAGCCGAGATTTATGACAGTCGTTCTCACCCTGTCCCACCCCCCCCCCCCCCCCCCCCCCCCCATCCCCCTTTGCGGTTCGGTTTTGCGTGGCGCTCGGGCGGACACGAAGACGAAGAGGTCTTGGGCCCACGCTCGGCTGCTTAAAGGTTAGAGATTAGCGGACGGTCCCGCAGCGGAGAAGACGCTTCGCCCCAAAAGGAAGCGGGCGGGCGCGGAAGGGGCTCTTTCTAAACCAAAACCGGTACGACTCGCTCGCCCGTGCTGTGTGGTTTTTCCTCTTCTTCTCTTGAGCACATTGCCGATGTTAGGTCGGGATTTCCAAAGATTTTCAAAGCCCGAATTTCCCAGTCCCGTCCGATCCGGCGCGCGTCCAGCCGCGTCCAGCCAGCACGCGAAATCTAGTGCACCGAAGTCGGGTTCCGAGGCGCTGGTGCACCCAAGGTGTACCGGCGCACCGTGCATAAGGTCAACCGGGTGTGGGTGTGGTGCCGGGGTGACGATCCGTGACCAACCACGGCTGGCACTGTACCCGGGGATGAAGCAGGAGGAGGAAGAATAGAGACAGGGGAAGTGCAATAGGTTAGTCACGACTCTTTGGCTCCAGTCCCGGAAGCAAAATGGGTCCACTGGGGCGTTTCTGTTTTGTCGTTGCAACAGGCCAGCCTCAATCGAACGCTGGTTCGATTGGCTCGGCCAAGCTGGTGATCGAACGGGAGGGGGAGAAGAAGAGCGAGGAAAGAGTAGTAGCCAACGCGGTGGACGGAACGATGGGCAAGGCGCAAAGAAAACATGGGAAAAATAGTTTATAGTCCGCATTAGGGCGAGTAACACGAGACGTCCGCCCGTTCGCAATTGGGGAGGGCAGTCTGCGCACGGAGACAATGTGGTTAAAACGGTTAAGGCATTGGAGACGGCCAGGAGGGGACAGCAGCATAGGTGGATAAGAGATGGAATTGGGTTTCAGGTACACATGTGGATGTGGAAGAATCATCTGCGCTGTTACGAAATAGTTCGAGGTTCCGAAAATTGGAACACTCGCTGGGATGGTGGAATCTGAGAATCTGGGACGCTTCATTGATGGCCGAATGGAAACTGATCACGCTGTTCGAGGTTCCCATAGCTCTTGTAAAGCAATGTCGCTTGTCAGATATACGTATCTGCATGCCAGAGCATCGTCGTCGTTCATCGTTTTCTACAAGAATGCAACCAGAGCTATAACAACTAGCTCTTTCTGGACTAGTGAGGTATTGATGCTGACACCTGTCAAAATACTTTTTGTTTTTATATTCTAGACTAACACTCAGAGTAATTCATTAAACACTCATTTCGTGTGATGTAATGTTTTGTGTGGTTCTTTTAAAGCAAGATGCACATAACCTTAAATTGATGTCATTAGTTCGCTTTGGTTCTGCCCTGTATACCACTCTTGGTACATTTCTTGATCATTCTTTATGTCACTCTCTCTCTCTCTCTCTCTCTCTCTCTCTCTCTCTCTCTCTTCTCCCATACCCCGCTACGTAACCAAAGCATGGGAAAAATGTGTCACCGTACGGCCGACAAGTGCGTGCACTGCTCATACCAGTTCGGGCCCGTCAAATCGCCAACGATGACAAGCGGTGCAGCTTATCTACGCAAGAGCAACGCGGCGGTACCATTTCGTCGCACATATCACCCCAACCCATAGCAGGAAGGGAGGGAGTGGATATTGGGGCAACACGAAATGGACGTCGACGTTTCACAAGTTACGCCAATTCTCACGCCACCGAGCATGATACAGGCCGTGCTGTGCGCGCACACGGCGGAATCTGCGGAATCTCCAGTGCAGCAAACGACAACTGGCACTCGTCATTGCACACACAGCGCTTGGACAACGGTCGTAATGTGGCAGCGTAAAAAAAAAACACAGGTGACCAAGAAAAGCACAACCGGAAGCCCACAAGTGCGGCCCAGCAGCTCCGGTGGCGAATCGATTAGAGCGCAGCTCTGGCATTACCTGCCGTTGGCCCATCTCGGTAACAGGTTCGTCGCTTCGCGCGTGTTACTTGCATTCGAGAATGACCCAGTTTTTGTTTTTGCGTGCGTTCGTGTCAGATGGTGTAACCGGTGGTTTGGTCGGCAGCGTACTTAATGCGGTTACTATTTAGCAGAAACCATCTGAAATGTGTTGTATTCTGATCGTTTCGTTACCTTACCCGATCCAAGTGAAGAAGTGTGACGTGTGTCCAAGCTGGCAAGAGGTGTGATGGAGCTCACTGCTTACCTGTAGAAAATGAAAGAAAAACAAAGATTGGGGCATTAGATACCTTAGCGTTGTACTTGAAACTGAGAAAACTCATTCATAATGTATTGTTTGGGCGAATATGGGTAAATGTTCAGAGATTTCAAACTCATATCGTTTTCCAAAGTATCCCACAAAGGAACATGACCAACACGTCCAGTAAACTTTAAGAGTCTTGTTTTAGAAATAGAACAAACGTCACCGTCTGCAACCTTCATCATATTTTACCAAATCTCTAAATTACCTTAAGGTTCTTGAGTAAAAACTTCTTGTGATACTTCTTGTGATACTTTGAATGTAATTTCTTATTGCAATAATGCTCTATGTCACCTTTAATAACCATATAGACATATAAGATTGGCCAAGCCGTAGTTAAGCCACTCATGGACTTAGCTATTTCTGATGCCTATAGACGTCTAAGAAGCTTTGAGTCTATGGCAGCCATGTTGTTTGGTCGTACGACTTTACCACGAGAATCCCTTGAAGGTTAAAGCTAAAAATGCAACAATTAAAACGTTTCATCAACAGGTTCACCTAGTTCTAATTACATATGTCAAGAACTCTGGAACATCTTCCGTAGGAATTGCTAAAATGTACTTCTGCTCTGTTCTTGTACTGGAAATGACTAAGAGAGCTTTCCAGAACGAAGACCTTGGTTCCTGCTGCTCAAGAAGTAAGCTTAGCAAACAATCTGTTTTTGATGTCCTGGGAAAACATGTAGAGCAAAAACAAAAACGAGCTAAAGATGTAATCAATGCCATTACCAGCGGCCCAGCCGAACCCGAACGCTCTCGCTAATGACTTTCCCAAGGATTGCATCTGCCTTGGAAGCGATTTAATTGCCAGGTAACAACGGCGAGTAAAACAAAAACATAACCTCTCCACAGAACCTTAACACGCACGAAGAGATAAGCCGTTTTTAAGCTCAAATCAGGATAATCACCCAGCAAGCTGTCCGTGTCCTGGCAGAAATGGGAAAAAAGCACAACTCCCGTGAGAAATTATCGGCTAGCGGTGGCGTGGCGGTAAGAAAAGACGGACTGTTATTGACCGTTTCGGCTCCGGTGGTACAAATTAGAGGGCAAACACGGTGGACCTCCCTCTGAAGGGTGATTGCCCACGAGCCCTGGAGCAGTCGCTCGGGGGAGCGATGGGACCGGTTCGGCAATTTTTGTTTGTCATTCTTGGCACTCGCGCTCGACCACACGGGGCCCTACGCGGGTTGATGGATGTCTATGGTTGATGGAGCGTTCGCTTTAGCTGATTGGTTGCTGATTGAACGTGTGCGATGGGAAAACCGCACGGCAAGAGTACAGTTTCCATAACGGCGGGGCGTACCTGCGCGCTGTATTCGATCACACCTATCACAAAACCCACTACACATAATCGCCTCACTGGATGGCACCGATTTCTTGCAGCAAAACTGTCCCCAGAACGACCAAGGCGAAACTATTGTTCCACCGCGAGCGCGATTAAATCGATTGGCCGGCGCACACGATCCATCGACTGGCAGTAACCGTGCGCAACTGAACTTTCCAGCGCCGTGCGTACTAACTTTTAATAGTGCAATCCTTGCGAATTTGCTGCCGCTGCCACGCAACACGGACGTTTGTCCCCTTTTAATAAGCAGCTCGTAACGTTTAATTGATCCACCCCGATCGACACCGGCGGGGTCGGGTTATAGATTTTATTTTCCCCATTGCTCACACGCGCATGCCAATCTGCATCCTCCGTTGGTTAAATATTGCGGCAAACCGGCGTAATCTCATTAATCGGTCGTAAAAACAGAACCGATCGGTGTTGCCTGTACAGGCGGTTCAGGCGTATCTAGTTTACAAGAGAGAAAAAAAAAGCACCGACGTAAGTGAATATATGCAAATAAAGTACGGTAGAGGAAAAAGAGCAGCACCAAACTGCAGGCACACAGCAGAATGCACCTCGACAATCAAGTCAGAGAAGAAGAAGATGAACAACAACTACAACAAGAACGGTTCATCAGCAGCATTCTTCCATTTCCAGCCTTTTCATAGGTCACGGTTGTGGGGCGCGCAGAGCGAGTGCGCATGAAGGATGAAGGAAGCAAGATCCAGCAATCCGTATGAGACAGGCGGGCTTGCAGGCAGGTGTTGCCAATTGGGTCGTAAAATTCTTATCCTCCAGTTTTACGATCGTTGTTTTTTTAACCGCTGGCAGGGAAATTTTTTTTCCATTCTGATACGTAAGCAAGGGAGAATCGGGAGGGAAGGCGTGGTAGGGGTTCGTTTATCAAGTTATAGTTCAAAACAGCACATCAATCTAGATGAGTTGTGGAAAGTCGTAAAAAGTTCGAGGTCTAAACGGCAAAGTTAAAGCCTTTGTGCTGTCGCACTGAACACAAGTGCACCATTGGCAGGCCTTGCAAAAAGCTCCCAAAGTATATAACACCAGTATCATATCAAGGAGGATTATGGATGGCATTAGTAATCATTCGGAAAAAATGAACCCAACAAAGATATAAGAGTATTAAAAACAAGGAACAGAATATGAAAACTCAGCAAAGCAATTAAAAATGGCATTGATGATACAAGAAGAAATAAAAATAGCTTTAAATACGATGAAAAACATGAAATGAAGTAACCAATAAAACACCAATAATAAACACGAACAGAGCGATAGTAAATTTAAAATACTTATCCATCGAAATCCGAAACACTCAACACAGATGTGTAAGATGAACGAAAAACAAGAATACAACATCACAAGAAAATAGGATGTAAAATCGAATCGGAGCAATAAAACGACCAGTAAAACCAATTGCTGAATAAATTACATTCGCTCTTTAGTAGCTCAGAATAGTGTTCAATTAATATTCTGAACCTATAAACCAGCACGAAGAAAAGTAAACCGCTCCGAGCATTGAAACGCTCCGAAACTCTTTAGTGCACTGCATCTAGCCTCTATTTGATAGCCTCAATCCACATGCGCACACTCTTGCGTCGCTCTGTACACGTAAATTCTATTTGCAAACACTTTTTTTTTAATTGTTCGCCGGATAGCACCAACCCTCCTGGAACGCACACGAGGGAAGGGTGGTGGCTCGTCATATCGCATTATCTACCATTAGACGGCCCCTGAGCCGTAGCGTATCGTGTAAACCTAATTTGTACCTACATACACACGTTTCTCCTTTCCCCGTTGTTTGCCTCCCCCCTTTCCTCCACTGCCGGCTACGGTGATTAGCCACATTCCGAGACGGATTAGGTGGCCGCGTGTCCGCGTGTCCTTTACCGCCTGCCGGCTGCGCAACCCGATACGCCGCGACCGAACGACACCAGATTAGACCACATTTCTCCTCACCTTCGACACCACACACGGGCTCACATGGGACATGCATGTGTATGCGCGTGTGTGTAAGTGAGTGTCAAGAAGCCAGAAAATGTATGCGCACACCTTTACGCACCTCCACACCTCGGCCAAATTAATACGCTTCGTGTAATAAAGATTCCAAAATGGGTACCCAGCGCACCGGGGTCGGCTTAGCGTCGGTGACATTTCCAGACGGCTGCGAGCAGCGTGGAGGATTGGCGAGCGGATTGCTCACTACGGGGTGCCGCTTATTAGTGATAGGGCTTTGATTTATGGCCCACATGCCGGATGCGGTGCTGATGATTGGCTCGTTGCAAACAGAGAAAATGTATGAGCAGGACCGGCTGGACATTTACAACAATTATGATTGCACGTTAATCGTTTCGATCGGTGCCTTCGGTTAGAACAGGAAAATTCCTGCAATCATTTTACAGCTCCAAAGTTTAACATCACTTTTGCATTTGGCAAAGCGAATAAATTCTTGCCCCCCCCCGAAAAAAAAACGAAGAAAAAGTCATGAGGATGTGGCTGTAAACGCACCAAACACAAAATGCACACTCGCTCACCGATGCGTCCGGACGACCTTCCTTCGGGGGACCGGTTTCGAATTTAATTTCGGCCCGTATCGCTCCAAATTTGGCACTGGGCCCGAAGTTCCAGTTTTCTTCTCGTGTATGGTTTGCGCCTCCTTTTTGCGCCCCATTTTCAAGGCTAACACGACAAAACTGGATGCACCCGGGGGGCGAGTAGTGAGCGGGAGAGAGTGAGAAAGAGCTTCGAAATGGTTGTTTTTTTTTTTATATGGCTGATTAAGCTCACGTTGTGGAGTTGCGAGCTGGGTGAGATACACGTTCTTAAAGATTTCTAGTGAATGATTCTAATTTGCAAGGCTCAAAACGCGTCTTGGGCTAGAAATTAATTAGACAACACACTCACACACACACACACACACACACACACACACACACACACACACACACACACACACATACACACGCACACACACATACCCACTGATACTTTGCACGAAATAATTCCTCGAGAGCAGCATTCCATTGCACGTTCTCTTGCATTTCTGGTGCCGTGACTAGGAAGCGAGCGACATTGTGCGGTTTTTTAATCATTTGCTGTACCTTAAAAATGCTGTCTTTCGAAATGAACGTATTACGTTACGACATGGAAACAGCAGTTCTTTCGAGCCAATTCCAGAACAGCTGGGGAAAACAGCGGAAGAGGTCACCGGATCGATGTCAAGCTGGCCGCAGAGCGATCCCCGAAGCACTCTGTGAAGGTTTGCGTGGGACCAACAGCCAGCAAGGGGCAAAGGATACATTACGTCTCGAAGCCACCAAACTGCCGAAACACAAAGGCAGCGGATGACAAGGTTGATGTACTCACGGTACTGTGGGAAATATTTTTTTTTTTCGGACGCGCACGTAAAACAAAACTCCCTGGCTGGTTGCTGCTGAGGGGCGTTTTGGCACAGGATTCCCGGTCGTGCGCCCAGTTTCTTCCGATTCGCTGTCGCTAGTTGCAGCACTCGGCGACGAAAATCACTTTCTCTTCGTGCTTTGAATTTGAATTCGATGACGCCCTTCACCCTGCGGCACGGCGCCGAAGGAACGCATCGCCGACGAGAAGGAGAAACATAGGGGAAAACAGTGCGCGCGCGCTCCCCCCAGTGCAAGATGAGATAATTTGGCGTGGGCCACAGAGTGACGAATTAATTTCTATCAACCGCGCGCTTGCCACCTTCATGCCCAGATGTGCAATGCTCGATCGATTTGTTTCAATCCATCGGCTGTGGTGTTGCTTTTCGTTTGCTTCAGTTTTCACCCCTTACCCCCATCGACGATTAATTTCAAACAAGATCGATCTTTAGGACGCGCTGCAGCCATTTGCGTCGGTTCGTGCTTTCCAGGTTGGTGTGGGTAAAGGGGGAGAATAACAGTCGCGTTTTTATTTCATTTCGAAAGCGGCTACACTGCGCCCCGTTCCGCTGGACTCACAGCTGCATTCGCTGGTGCGAACATCTCCCGCCGACGCAAACGCTCGGCCGGCTCGTGCAGTGTGTGTGTGTTTGTGGGGTTTTACTTTTTGTTGGTTTGCTCTCTTCCCTTCGTCGTTTTGATTGATGACGAACGACAGCACCGACGAACCGGCTCGTGATCGTGATCTGGATGCAAATTTTTGCCCAGCAAGGGTCGGGGTCGGGGTTTTCGGGTTCGGCTTTCCCCCCCCCCCCCCCCCCCCTCTCCTGTCGATTGACTTTCGAAAACGGGACCCCGGGTGCGTTCACCTTACTGGGCACATCTTCATCTGCAAGCCGAGGCCGAGCGAACGTTCACGGGCATTTTACGTGAACAATTGTCTCTTTTCGTTACAGGAATACGCATTTTCTGCTGTATGGCCAATTTGCTGTACTTTCTTTCATTAGAAATGTGCATTTCTTGCCAGAATAGTCCCCATTACCCAAAAAATCCGGTTCGAAGGACCAAAGTGCTTCAAGCGATCAGTTTTAATCGTATTATGTAAAGATTAACTTCTGGTTTTGAGTTGTGTGTCGTCTAGCTGTAAAGCATGGTCGAACCATTACAACCTCTGCTTTTGAGAGTCCATTAAGTGTTTCTGCTCTTTAAAAAAAACGAAAAAAAGCTCATGAATCGTGACCGTAGCACTCGTACACCGTTCGAACACGATCCTCTTGTACGGACGGTCAAGATGCCTCACCGCATGCAGTTCGTACCACAGCGTACCCTTCACTACCAACATCACCAACAATCACGGAAAGCGGGCCGACAAAACAGAAGTATCTTCAAAACCCCTCCACCTCCAACAGCACCTTCCCCTCCCCCCCCCCACACGAGACAGACAGGAAGGAATGCCCGACCAGAATACCACGCTGGGAGAGCAAAAGAAAACAGCTACGAGCCAACCGGGAAAGGATTCACGAAAGTGAAAGTGAATTTTGTGCCACCTCCATACCAACCTTCCGCCCCTTTTCCCCCGTCAGCCAGACGGGGTGTGTCCCTCACACGCCACCCACACAAACAGACACACCAGAGCAGGGGATTACGTGTACCACGCCCGTTCCGCCGCACAACGCCAACCGGGCGGAGAAAGGCGAGATTCCTTTTTTTGCCTTTGCTTTTGCTGCCTCCCCCCCCCCCCATCGTTCGCGGTTCGGTCGCGACGTGAAAAACAATCCTGCAAAGAACGCCAACCGTGTAATGCTGATTTGTTGGCCGATGTCAAGCCACGGGGACCGGTCGCACTGTCCCGTGCCAGTGATACCCTGTCCACGGCCCCTTCTAGCCCAACCAGCTACCCCGCGGCCACCAGTCGAGGGTCGAGCTCCAGCCGCGAATATTGATTGAATTGAGGGGGCTGAGGAATGAACTGAAAAATAAAACACCTCCCCGTGGGGGGGGGGTGGGGGGGGTGGTGAAGAACAAGGGGAGCGGTAGAGTATGGTAAGGTAAGGCAAAATAAATTTGTGCCATATTAAATTGACACTCTGGGCCCGATCGCACGACGCGCATGCGAGCGAAAGACTCGAGCGCTCCACAGGCGACAAACCCCACGAACTCGGTATTTGCTCTGTTGCACTTTCTCGGGCGGGAGTAGTTTGCTATTTTTTTTTGTTTGTTCGCCGTGCTGGTTGACACCATCATATGTCGTGAGATCATATAGCACCCCCTCCACACAAACACACGCACCTACATCCACATAAGCGACGGACGGTGGATACGCGGAAAAAGGGATCGATCGACAGCCGCCGAAACTGTTTGTGTAGGCAAAAAAAAAGAAAGGATCGCAAGCTTGGCGTGCGAAATATGGCTTTACGTGCCGCTTAACGTATAAATCGATGATAAAGTTTCGAACCGTACACACCTTTTCCCGGGAGTGAAATAAAAATCCCCCGAACCCAGCGCCAAATCGCTGTCGGACTTCGCCTTGACGGACCGGCGGTGATCGGCACACAGCGGCTAATGCGTGCAGGGCAAGCTTGCCACATACAGCAACGCTGCGCCGCATACTAAACGCTGTTTGGTCATTGCCCGGCGCACTGGCCAATCGCACTGGCCCGGCCAGGAAAGGACGCGGATACGCGGAAACGAACACGGTACGCAAGCGAGCGAGCGAACGCGCGCGCGTCTTATGACAAATAAAATGAGTTTTGCGTCCTCCCTTTCGCCGGTCCTGCTAAGGGCGTATGTTGACTGGGACCGGTTGCAATATCCCAACCCCCCCCCCCTGTCCTCCCCCTGCCAAAAGCAGCGGCCTAGCGATTTTTCCTACACAGACTGTTTATCTTATCTGCTGTGTATGATGTTCGTGTGTATGGTGGTTTTTTATGTACTTTTACTTCACTAGACCAGCTTACATTAATTTCATCTTGCCACTAGCACTGGGAGGTGCAGCTGCACGTCTAGGGCTGCCCATTTTCGCCCGGTAATAGCCAAACAGTATCAGTTTCACTTGAAGTTTTCGTGAACCGGCAGCTGATCGAGCTGCGAAGAAGCTTTCATTTGACACTTCATTTGGTGGACCCTCTGCCTGCAATTACATGCATGTGGAAAAACGGCTTATCTGCGCTCTCTGTGCTATAAAATTATAAATCCAAACCAAATGTGCGACACGGTGCCGATTGGTACGAATCACCGCGCGGCCTGGAAGCTGCACCGAAATGCCGTAATCATGCGCGAATGATAGGCTGGGGTGTTGTTTCACCCCTTCAACTCCAATACGCTGCGACCGGAAATTACGCGGCAAACACGTCCCCCGCCACGGTGCACGCTGAATGCAGTCCACATCAAGATAGTGGTGCCATTAAACTTTTATGGCCAGTTGCGCTAACCTTCCACAGCCTTCCCGCCGCCCCGGCAAGGCAGTAAAAGAGATTCAGCTTATTAACAGGCGCTCCGAACTTATTCACGCACGTAAGCGAGCTAAAATGACAGTTATGTTATTTGCTTTATAAAAATGTTTTGCGCCACACGGCAGTAAAACCAGACCATTTAGCAACCATTAGCAGCAGGCGGATTTGCATTCCATTGGTAGGCATTGAAAACGCGGTTTGAAATATTGTAATCAAATACTCCTTTCAGCGCATGCCAGACTCTTTTGCTTTTATCATTTTTATTTAAATTTATCAAACCAAAAAAAAAATCATAATGCTAGAACACTGTTAGCCATTACAGGGTTTTCCAGGAGTTCTCACAGCTGTGGTACACTTTATTCACTCCTTCTTACGGGAAATGAACTTAATGTAATGGGAATTGGACTCTATGGCACCCTTGTTGGACAAATCCGATAGGAATTTCCAAGAAGCATGTCCAAATAGAGTGCCATAGAGTCCAATTTCCAACAAATGAAGTTCACTTCCAATAGGAAAGAGTCAAGGAAGTGTCCCACAACTATGAAAATCTCTGGAAAACCCTGGAATGTTTACGGTTATTTAAACATTGCAACGTGAAAAACTAAAACTACAAATTTCTATGCCAAAACAACAAAAAAATGCTCCAAACACGATTGCTTGCGAGCGACAAAAGCTCCCTACTCTTATCCTGTAATGCTCAAACGACATCACATCTTGCCTCAAAAAAAAAAAAAACCTTCCATCGCAGGGGCAGCGGGGAAAGCGTACAGGGTGGCAATGGTTTTGCAAACCGAAAACCAGGAGAAGACCAGGGTGAGCGGACTCTCGTTGGGGCGCAAATAACTGCTCACCCCGTTTGGAAACATGGCCTCCCTTTCCCCCGACCTGTCCGGTCCTGTTTTTTTTTGGGGTGGGGCACGCGATGCAATGTACCATTGTGCAGTTGGTACAGTTTTTGCTTTTGGGGGTGTACGTACGTACGTTTGGTGGGTATGTGTGAGCGAATTTTGTTTTGCTTGCGGTTCGCTTTAAATGTTAGAAGTCAACCAGCCAACCTTTCCCTTTTCGTGGGAAGGGCGAGATACAGACCATACAGAGTTCCACAAATCTATTAGTGAATGCGAAATGCGATCACCACAACCTGTGTGTGTGTGTGTGTGTATTTGTGCATGCTTTTCTTCTCCCAAGGGCAGCCAGTAAGGATCATCTTGTTGGGCATCTTTGTTACATAAAACATAAAAAAACAAATCCTATTTTCAGTAGTAAAAACGCCACTTACATCGCTAATCAAATCAACGTTTGGGGCGTGTGATGATTGTGCTGCTTGCTATTGCTCCCTTCCCTTGCCGGTGACACTACCGCACACCCACCCCCCCCCCCCCCTCCCCCCCCGTGGCTGTT
>AXCO02007821.1:0-14127 GCA_000473525.2 Anopheles melas | reverse complement strand
TTTAACAGTATTTTAAGAAATTATCTACTGAGCCAAATAATTAGGCCTCAAAAGGCTAGACAAGCACATTGACATAGATAGTCTGTTCCCGAGTTACCCGGTTCTCGGCTTATGTTTATTCGGAGATACGATTTTTTTTTTAAATTGGCAGATCAAATGTCAAAGCAGTACAATTTGCTTCAAGAATTGTCCTATGAAGTATAAATTGCTATAAATTGCACACTGTACATAATTCTGCCTCATTGTACTTCTAACCATCATTGTTAAATACTATTTTCATGATACTTAAAATAAAAGGTAGCAGATCTAATACTACTGGGTCGCATATGGCCCCGTTTTGCCGCAAACCTTTTAATTGTACAAACTCGCAAAAAGAAAGAATTTATCTTCCCCTTTCTTCTTCCCACCGTCGAGGTTTTCCAATCAGATCTATCATGTGCAGTTTGCAAAACAAGAAAAAATCTCCCAAAGGAAGATCGTTTTGTAAGGACACAAAACACGGCTGTTAGCCCACCGGAGCAAGATTTATGAGACATTCTGTTGCTTTTTAAACGTCGCGCAAAAGAGAGACAGGGAGAGTGATCCGGGTGAGAAGAAATTGATTTAAAATGCATACGTAAAAAAGGGATCCCCGCGAGGAGGATCGCCGGATCGGACGTGCCCGATAAATGCTAATTTGTCTTCCGATAGGGCACATCGCACAAATGTGGGACCGTTTTGTACGCGTGTGACAATCACCACCGGGCACCATCTGGCGGGGCGTTGGGGTTAACCTTTTCCGCCCCGTGTCGGGATGAGGCAGGTGAAGATCATTCGGCACCGGCAAAAAAAAAGGAAATTGGTGATTGATTTTCCCACGTTTTTGTGTTTCATGTGGCATTTGCATTGTTTTGGTTCTGTTTTATTTAGTTTTTTGTGTGCAAAAAAGGCACATAATAAAAGAGGATGATTTCTTTTATCATATAAATTAAGCAATGTTTACCCTTTTTTGGGGTGAGGAGGTTTGGAGCTAAAACGAGCAACTTTTGCTGCGCGAAACAGAGAAAATGGGTCAAACAAAACCTTCCGGCTCGATCAATAGCTTCCCTTAGAAGGGTAAGACGAATGGAAATAAAGTCAAGTAATTGGGTGATCATTTATTTCTTCTCTCTCACCGGGTGAACGAATGAAAACAAACCGATCGGCGCTATGCTTTCGATCGGTTCAGGGATATGAGAGAGAGAGAGAGAGAGAGAGAGAGAGAGAGAGAGAGAGTGGCAGGAAGAGGAAAAGGGAAGGGACTGCTTTCTTTCGTGCCATTAATTACCCTTAGCCCTTCGAAGTAATCGAATGTTCTCCCGGCCTGCTACGATGATAATGCGTACCTCTTTCAATGGATTCATTTAATGCTCGGAGTTTTTGAAAACACCGAAAAAAAATCACAGCTCACACGCAACAGCACCATTGAACCCTTTTTTCCCGTAACCCTTTCTTCGGGTGGGTATGAAAGCGCTAAGAAATGACACGAACAATCATACCCGTCAATACGAGCATGATCCGATCTGCTTAAGTATGAAGTGATTCCGTCCGAATAGGGATGATGGTCCATGGAGGAACGCATTGAGCTTTTTTGATTTTTGATTGATCTTTCTTCGATGCAGCCCCGGCTCGATTGTGCTTCGAAATATAGGACAGTACGTGTGTGTGTGTGTCTGTATGTAAGAGTTGCATTCTGGAAAGTCTCCCCATTTTTGTGGAGCATTACCGCGATGGTGCACACAACGCACGGATAAAAGAGCGCTTTTCTTTTGTTAATTCACACGAAGAGAAGAAAAGAGAGTGAGCGTTGAGCCCCCTGGAAAGGGGTAGCCCAAAACCCCCGGACCTGGTAGTTGTTGATTGATTAACGTGTAAGCTTCGGTTTTATCACACGCGCGTATTAAAACGGTGCACCGCTAGGCACCGACAGTTCGAATCGATAGACTTCAAACGGCGTCAAGTGACGAACCTCCGAATAAAGCGATTTAGCGTTTTTCGAACTACCTTTCAAGTCTATTCAGATAAAGTGACCATTTTTCATCCACCACTCACGACCAAACGGCTGCCGGGGTTGGGGGTTGCGTTGTCCAGCTCCTGCTGACGAAAGCAGGCTCCCCCCGGGCTGATGCGTACCCGTGCCAGGACGGAATGTGTTCATCTACTCAACTTAATTACCCGCGATGTTCGCCGTTCGAACAGCATAGGTGCGCATGGGTTTGAAGACACACATATTGGCGTTTTGCGCTGTGTAGTGCGCGCCCGTGTATCGCGTGTTTTTACATCCCGAAAACTGTTTTGTTTTCCTTTAATTGGTGTACAACATACTCACGGTGGGTCCCGCACGAGACAACTATGGCCCGAAAAGAGGGGAAAAACAACCCTCTGCCCTGTCTTAAATCGATCTAAAGTCGTTTCCTTTTGAGACCGTCTATCGCGCCACAGCATATTCGCCGGTGAACGGCATCATCATCGCCCAATTCCTTCGTTTGTCCAGCCAAAAATCAAACCTCCACCGGCTCTACCGGGAATAGAAAAAGTATTTGAAGGGAGGGAGGGGGAGGGGGCGAGATGGCAAGGGATGCTTCCAGCGCGCGGGGCTGAGGAAACACAAAATGTAGCGTTAGGTAAGGCGCGTTTTTTAATTGCTGACCAGGCTCGCGCTCGCGTTTTGAAGCGAGTGCTGGGAGACTCGTGCGCTCCGGCAGCACACGAACCCCCCCTTTGTTTGCTGGTGCAGCGTTTATATGGAGTAAAGTTTCCGATTCGCTTTAATCATCGCCAATCATGAAACGTTAAACTATCATTCGAAAACTTTTGCCAGCACCGTGCGGCGTCAGCGCATAATTATAGCCATTAGCCCAAACCTAGGGTATGCATGTGTCTGTGTTTTTTTTTGTTTTTTCGGTCGTTGTTTCTATTTTACAAGCAAGGGCTAGTGACCAGTTCACTTTCCTTCTTCGCTGCTGCAGGTCTTTTATTAGCAGTTTAAAGACCGGCCGAAAGGGACGGGGGAACACGTTTTGGAACTATTAATTTCAACACAATCACTACGCTCCACAAGAGAAGAGCGCAGAAAACAGCGCGCGATAGATTAGCTTTAATCGATTGGAATTGTTTAATGTTACTCTATTACTATTGTGGGTCAATTTGATGAGTTTTGTTTTTATTTTTATTTTGCGATGCGGTTTGCCACTTCTCTACCATCTGTCCATCTGCTGTGGTGTGGGGTTTTCCTCAACGTGCGTGCGATAAATCATCGTCCAATCAGCATGTGATGTTTTGAGTTGACTTTTGAATGTTATTTCGCGTTTTTCGAGCGCTTTTAATGTTTCGCTTCAAATGCCGGTCTATGTTTATGCTTCTATGTGGAGATAGTGGTGTAATACACAAACGCTCATTATTTGTGCTGCTCTTATTTGCTATTCATTTACTTGCTTCATGGTATTTTCATATTGTATACTGTCCTTTTGTTTTGGTTTCAAATATTTCAATATTCTTCATTTAGGCTCATTATTTTCATTATATTTTCTTACAATTTTATTAGTAATATTTTTTAATTTGTTTATGGATAATTTTATCGTTTTGAAATACACATTTATACATGTTTTGGGTTCATTTTAAACATTTCGCATTTTTGTGTTATATTTACTTCATAAAATTTATTATTTTTGAATTTTTGCTTATTTTATGTACCTCACGCTTTTCTTCCTGTTTGATGTTTGTAAATTATGTTTTTATCATCTTATTTTTCTATCACATATGTTCCTGTTTCTTTTTCTTTTTTGTTACATTTTCTTAACTTCTTGTTTTCGTTTGTTTTGTTTAAAGCAAAACAACAATTAGAAACATTAACTTTATCCTTTACCCTGATTTTGTTTTTCTTTTTTTCGTTTACTCTAGTGTTTTCCACCATTTAAACTTTTGCAATTCAATTTCATTAGTTTGTACGTGAATCATTTTCCCAGCAAAAAAAAACCCTGCTTGTTGTACACTGTATCTCAATACTTTGAAGTTGTTTCGTTAATTCAATTCGGCCGACCGGATATTGTTACCAAATTTCACTTCTGCTAATGAGAAAACCGGCAAACAGCCGAAATGGATGCAATTTCCTAATTCAATTGTACCGGTTCAGTTTTTAAAAGCCCGCCCCATTCCTGCTGAAGGGGGTTTCGGGCCCTACCCTTGGAAGGGTTTGCTGGTCCTCTTCTCTCACGCACACTTTTACATGGCACACCATATGCTCTCTGTACCTTTTTGCATATTCGCAAATACAAAAGTTCTAGCGAGGATTAATTCAGCTCACTTTGAGCATGGCGTCAGACCGTCTAGCGTCGTTGCGAGTTAGTGTATGTGTGTGTGTGTGCGTAAGAGAGAACACCACCTTTACTGCCTCTTATCCCTTCTTCCCCTCTTCATTTCCATCCTTACGCAGTTTGGTGCAGTTTTTTTGTTGTGGATTTTTTTTTTTATTATATCAAGACTTTAGTTTGTGTCGCTCCGTTGCTTTAAATTACATTCAAGCTTGCTCGATTTCCGACCCAAGGTAGGACCTTTGCAACAGTAACCTGGGAGGGTTGTGAGTAGCAAAAACACACACACACACACACTACCTCTCCAGCAAACAAAAAACCGGCTTCAAACTGGGTAACATTCTGGGGGAATCGGGTAGAACCCCTTCAGCTGTCGGTCGGCTGTGTGCCTTGGGGGCATCAAATTCTGTTTCATTCCCCTGCCTCTTGCTCATCCCACAGCCGTCCGCACAGCTCGCATGCACAGATTAACGCATAGTGGGACGCGCTGACGATGTTTGCTTAGAGCGAACGGGACGACGGTTTGCTGCCGAAGCATAACTGAAACAAACGCACCTATTGCTAATTGTGCCGAACCGGTAACCGTTTGAGCGGTAAGCGAGCGGGGGTTTTGAGCATTCGCTTTGGCTGCTTTAAATGGACGCTCTTTCTGTGTTCGTTTAAATCTGCCCCTTTCATCAAGTGTTCAATGCGCGTGTTTGTGCCCGTAATAAAATATATTGTCCATTTTCGGGGTGGAGGGTTCGGGAAACGGGTCCCATCTTTGATGGGATGATTCGCCGTTGTGCCGTTTTAGCCAATCCGGCCCATGACGCACACGATCAAACAAATTGCACCTAATGAAGCGCACCTAACCCACAACTGCACAACAAGACTCACTTTACCACCCAAAGCCCTGTCCTTATCCTCATGGGCACAGCCAGATCCTGGCCCGGGGTTGAGATTAGCAATTATTTAGCACACCAAATCTCCCCACCCCGAAACCACATTCCACATTATGCGCGGGTCTCGCGGGAGATTACCGTTTAGAGAATCATTAATCATCCGCGCGCACGTACGCTCGGGAAAGCGCTAGGAAGCGCTCTCTTTACAAAATCCCGTCGGCAGCAGTAGCGTGTCGTTTGGGATCGCAGACGCGGATCGCGGAGTGATGGAATTCCTTGTCCTCGGTCAGGCCGCACGATCATGACGATGATGGTCGGACTTGTTCACGACCGCCTCGAAAATGACACAAAATTTTTATCATTCACCGTTGCAGTGGTACCACCGCCTGCCCAAAGCAGGTCACTCCCGTGCGCAATCGGTCACGATCGATTCGGTCGCGTAAATCGGCGCGTTTCGGTTTGGTTGAGTTTGTCCGCCACCGCCGCCACATAAAATGAGTCCCAGCATTCCAGCGGTACAGAATTTAATGGGAAGGAATGTTTGTTTCCCTCGCAGATGTCGCCCGGGATTACGGGTAGCACACACATTCCACAATGTTTGGATTGTTTTTTTGGCAGGTCATCATCCTGCCGCGTGCAATTAGATCGTGGAGAAAGTTCCTGTGCAAGATTGAGGTGGCGGGCACAACCTTTCACAACCTTCTTTTTCAGGAGACTAAGACAAAATGGTGTCTGCAATCTGGGTTTGAAATTAATTTAAAAATTTAGAACTCAAAACTATCAAACTAATTTGATATTAAAAAAAACATAGAAGTTGTTTTCTCTTTTCTTGTTTTATTTGTAATTTGTAGCAATATTATGAGTGAAATGAAAATTGATTTGTCTCGCAAAATACCTTATCTTCTATTTCATTACATTCAACCTTTCGATAAACCCCAACAATCTACCGAGCATCATCTAAACTGAAATACTCTCCTTAGCTCCTCCAGCATCAGCTGATTCCGCTACAGCAAAGCCCTCGCGAAGCAAGAACCAGAAACGTAGCAAAGGTGGAAAGCTTGCCGGAGCGGAAGAAAAATTTAGATATACACAAGCCACAAAGACCTGCACTTTACAGCGCCCCGATTACGCGATGTTTGCGACGCCCCGACGCAAAAACTTCAAATAAACTTGCCCACATGATTACTGGGGCTGACCATTGCTTGCTGCACGGGTAGGATATCGGGCTCGCTATCGGCTTAACCTCGTTTCCATTCGAAGCCGCAATCGCAAAGAGGAAAAGAAGCAAAAAATAGATACACACACACACACATACACACAGCAACACAGATCGGTTCCCTTTTCCAAGTCGCGTTCGCTAACCGGGTGCTATAAAAGTGCAGTCCCGGGGTCCGGAGAATCTGGACCGGAAACCGCGACAACCTGCGAGCTTTCGGGCTTGGCTACGGGGAACCGAACCGTAAAATAAAACCAAACCGAGCACCAAAAGGGTGGTGGCGCGTGTGCGCACAACATTTATGGCCTCTACTCTCAGAGCCACATAAAGCGGGGTGGGGTGATGCTTCCCCAATCATCAGCACCCTTCGAACGGCGATTCGAACGGAAGGCGCGACATCAGCGCGAACTGATTTTTTTTTTTCTTCTGCCGCTTCTTTCTGTCTTTCGGCTCGGATGGTGGTGGAAATTAATAAATTATTTCGCTACGGAATCGAGACTGGCACTCTCGTCCCTTCTTTTACTGCCCCTATGCCGGGACGGGAATGGGAAGCTAGAAGGTTGAGAGATTATTCGTAAGCTCATTCACAACCAGGTGCTACTATGCACTCATACATCCGCACGAGCCTACAGCACATGGGCATGAATGAAAATCTTTGCTCCAAACTTGAACTAGCGTACCAAATTGTCTAAGGGGGAGTAAAAAACCTTCAAGAAATGATCGAAAACAGTTCCCCAGAATGAACCTTCTGAACAGCTGACCCGAAACTTCATGGCCCAAAACCCTCCCTTTTCCCATTCACAATTTTCAATTTTGGTCCTTCGAACCGGATCGGCTAGCGCGTCGCTAGCACGAAATCGTCTCAAAACGACCATCGCAAACGTTCGCGCATGCAAATGAACCTCCATGAGGGAGGAACCGCCGCTGCCACCGGATATCCGATAGCTATTTTTCATGACATTTCTTTGCCGGTGTTTCTACGTCCCTCTCCCTTGCCTTGCCGTTTGACACTCCGTGGGCTCCGATGCTTCGTTTCTGCTCCGTGGGATATTTCTTGCTTCCTCCAGCAGCGGGACACACAACTTATCAAACGCTCGCTCGATACCTCTCCATCTAAATTGGCCCCACAGCAACCCCCGGCTAATCGATCGCGGAAAGGGGGTTAGTTTTGACAGAAAAGTGTTCAAAACGGGATTTTTTTTATTTATGTCAACCCGAGTTGGCCAGGCGGGGAGGCAGTCCCAGCTCGAATCGGAATCGAACGTTATCGATACGTTTCGGTCAAACTGTTGATCAACCGCACACGAAAAAGGGGGAGAGAGAAAGGGAGCGATAAGAAAACATAGAAAACAAAAATCGCTGTCAATTAATAAATTAATTGGTCACACATTAACATTCGCATGGGAACGTACCGACCTGTGTCGTGGATCATTTTAAAACGATTCCAGCGCCTGCGATCCGGAAGCCGTGCCCCGCGTGGCTGTGGATGTATCGTTTGGATCGGCGGGATGCGTAAGAATGCGCTGGGAAGCTTGCGACCCCCGATATGTTGACGATCTTTGTCGCATCAGCGCGGGGATTGTTTGGGAAGCATTTCAGTGTGTAACCGGAGCTAGGCGTGGTAAGATGATGCAGTTGAAATGGGAATCCTTCCGAGTTGTGGAACTGTGTCATGATGGCGTGGAGAGATGGTGAGATATAAGGAGGAGGAAGAAGTGAAAGATATGTGTACAGTTAAAGATGTAAGCTTCTGGAATTATAAAGCTGATGATATTCAAACAGTAGCGCGGGAGCCATAGGAGCTTTCAGCAAGGCAAATCTGCTTAAATTACTTTAAAATACCAATACTTTTCCAAAAACATGTTATCAGTCAGTGTTATCAGTTATCAAAAGGATATTGATGAATATGTTTTTTTTTATTCGTAAATTAATTATTAATTTTCAATCATTAAACAAATACTTTTTTATTATTTGTTTTTATCTGTCTATTTCTATTACTCTCCTTCATTGTTTGTTTTCAACTTTTTAGGTCTTTTTTGATGCTGTAACTTTGCTTGTATTACACACACTTACTTCTTTATCTCATTAATTGCTCTGTTATTTATTTTAGCTGAAGTAATGTTAGTTTATTTTTGTAACGCTTTCTTGTTACGGATCAAAATACAATATTTTATATACCTTGGACAAATTACATACATATTTTACGTTACCTGCAATAAAAAAAACTATACAATTATACCAATCATTAGACAAAATATTCCTGGGACAGAAACAAATTATCCAGATAAAACTGAAAGCTCGAAGTTATAGCTAAAATATACATTCATAGTTGGATTCATACATAGTTGGATAGTTTACATAGTTGATAGTTTATTTACGTCTGTTCCCGAGATACGCGGTTTTTCTTAATTTGACAAATCAAATGTCAAATCAGTACATTTGCTTCAAGAATTGTCCAATACAGTATAAATTGCATTCTCCTCAATCCACTTAGAAATCAGAAACATTTTCTGCACAAATTATATAAAATTAATGATAAAGTGTACGAAAGTACTATATTGAATTAAAAAAAAAACAGCAATCATTTGTATTTTACCCGAAAATTCGACTTTCACGGACATTCTCTAAGCGGATTGCTCGGGAACGCATAAACCACGTATTTCGGGAACAGAGTGTACATTAAATACAGGTAATGATAATGATTGGATTAATAATCTTTGAAATTTAAATGCAAGCTGTACGAATTATAGGATTAATCAATAAAAGGAAACATTAAGCGAAATACTCAAAAACATGTAAATAAATAAACATATAAATAGAACAGTAAACCATTACATTATACGATCCTCACTTTAGCTTTAAGTTTAAAAAATGTTCGTCATCTCACTCTGGCAAATCGTCTCCACCACAGGAAACATCCATCAATAGAAACAGATTGGCTAGAGATGAAATATTTTAATTAAACCATCTTCCACGGACACACTTTCTCGTGTTCTCGAATCGACGTGCCGCATACCTTACTGTATGACCCAAAACCTTTCAATACCTTATTTCCCTGCCGTGCTGCCGTTGCGCGCCTTTGGAAGCGTTGAAATTAATTACACATCCTAACTGCTTCGGATGGCGATTTTTCAATCAGCAGCCGGGAGTGCTACGAAAATCCGTCAAATCTGGCGCTCTGGCACTGGCTCCTTCTCGCGCCGGCTTCTCCGCTAGGGGTTTGGGGAAAAACTCATCGCCAGCAGGGTGAAGGGCATCCAACATGAAGCGGGACGAGTTTTGGAAGCGAAAGGAGGGAAGCGGTTCGTGTTCGATTCGGTCACCACCGAGCACAGGCTTGACCTGGGCATTTCAACCCCTTTCCCCAAAAGATCGATTTTAACACGGCAATGGGGCGCAACAAACCCGAAAAAAACACTCACTCCCCGAATGATTAATGATGGAATTGTATCAAACATGATTTATATTCAAATCTGGAAATGGACTTACGGTTGATTTGCTTTTCAGGGGGTGGTGGTGGTATTTTTCGGGGAGCTCAACGAGACGCCGCCGCTGCTGCTCGATCTCGCATTATCTTTGCTCATGTCACCATCGCTAAGGTGCGCAGGCGCGCGCGCGCGCCCAAGTCGACGACGCAGACGACGACGGCGGCGATGATGATGATGATGCGAGCATATTTTCCCCCTCGGCTCGGTTTTCGGAGGCGCGAGTGCGCGCGTGTCTAGCCACCGGGGTGGAGTGTCTTCGGGAGGCGAACTATGTTTCAATTTATTTCACTTTGTACAGGGCTTGATTTTTCGTTTTACTTTTTTCTGTCCGTCCCCACTGCACTGCACTGGGCCATCCATTCTGGGCCGAGGTCGGTCCAAATAAATTGGACGATCAAACGGCCACCAAAACGGCCAAAGAAGTCATCAATCGGTGGCGTCGATGTTGTCTGTCGCTGAGTGCACGTGTGTGTGTGTGTGTTTTTTTTTCGGACACACCGATCATGGCGCAGTGTGGTCGTGGCCGAGAATTCTCCCCGAAAGCTCCAAACCGGGGACGACGACCGTGCAGGAATCGGTGGGATAAAGTTTTCATTTTATGGTTCGCTCTTTCTGCTCACTTTGCTTAGTAGTTGCGCTCGATTCGATTCGATCAATCTATTGCTGTTGCCCGGCAGCTTGTTCGTCCCTCGCCGCTCGGGCCTAATCGTCAGCGGACCTTGTTTGTTCCCGAAAAAACAACGCCAAAGGCCCCCGGGATGCGGCCCCGGTTCGCTGCTCCGTCGATGATCAAATTAAGTTATTATCCTCTACAAACGAGATTGTTAATGCGTTTTTTGATCGCACGCCACGGGAGCAACAGGTCCCGCCGCAGTACGAGCACCTTGGGAAGGTGATTTGGTACCACGACTTTTCACGTTCAACCATTTTATTGACACGCCCGAACTCTCTGCCCCAACGAAGAGAGGGCGATTGCAGAAAAGGACATAGTTAGGCGTGTGCCAGGATAAGCATGTCCAGCACCAAACATTTTTGCGTCATTTATCAAGAGCACCATAATAAAGCCGGGGCGCAACGCTTCGGGGCACAAAAGCACATGTTTGGCTTGAACCTTTTCCCCTAACGGAGCTTCGGAAAGTGTTGTGTGACATTTATTTTTGTTTTATTTTTTTTTTTTTCGGTTGCCCTGTTTTTTATTATTTACTTGTACCCCTTTCTTCTCTCTCACGAGTGTGTTACTCGCAGGAAATTAATTGTTTCACACGCTTCGCTTTGCCTCTCGCCCAAGCACTTGCTCGTCTAGCAGCAGCAGCAGCAGCAGCAGCAACAACACCGCCTATTGCCTTTAAAACGCTATTAACATAAACATGTTCGCTATGTTACGCGGATGCGTTCTCTGCACCCTTCCCCTCGCCGTCCGAAGCGTCCGATTGACTGAAGAAGCCACCCTGGCCGCTTAATTATCAACCTGCCGTGGCTTCGGTCCAATCACGCAAAGGAAGCATAAACAATGCCGGGCCGACCTGGGCTGGCGTGCCACTGGGTGGCCACGATGTTACGAACTGATTTCGGTGTATCTCTCTCTCTCTCTATATGGCCTAGGCTAGGCTAGGCTTGCGGAGTGAAATTTACGAGTGGGAAAAATCGATTGCACCACAATCGCGCACCATTGGGACTGGGAGTTGGTTTTTTTTTTTTTTTTGGACAGAAGAAATCGCGGGAGCAGGAGGCAAAAGCACAATTTATGGACCCGATTTGGTTCCCCCGAGCAGACGAGGTCTCTCATCTAAAAAAGCAAGATTTATTTGGCACCAACTCATTTAGCACTCGAAATCTAAGGCCGAAGAAACAATCGTTAATCCAGCAGCCTGGCAAGGTTGGTTCATTTAAAAATCGCGCATATCCTCGCGTGGATTTTTCGCTCGTGACCTACGACATTTACCCAGTGTTGTCGCTGTGTGCTTGAAGAAGCTCTAATCATGCTCGCTCCCACAGTGCAAATATTCAATTTCATCGGCCCAGTTACCAAATGGACTCGAGCAAATTATGACTAATGTGCGGGATGATATTTCACCAACATCCTCTCAGATGGGAAAAAAGGGAAGCAAAATGTAACGGATTCGCGCCTCTTCAGTTTCAAAATGGACCCAAGAGTGAATTGATTTTACAATTAATTTTAATCAAAACATGCCATTTCCCGTTCCGGATAGAAGTTTGGGATAGTGGCTGGGACGGTTGGTTTGTTTTGCTTCGTAGCGAAATTTATCAAAACCTAAAAAGAGGCAGTTTTGATACAATTTTTTGTTTTGTTTTTGGAGTTTATACAAATATTCCCACGGTTAGCCTTTTTGACATTTTTGAAATCATTATTTATATGTAAACATCACAATTGATCGTATATTTCAATTCCACCAAAATGGTTTTGTGTTTTGCTGTCGCAAAATTTTTGTTAGTTTTATTGTATTCGATATTTGTGTGTAAATTATCATTTTTGACAATTTTTTTTTTAATAATAAAACAGATAGCTATCTATCTAGCTGACTAGTTTAATGAGAGTTGATGGTAGCAAATTGGCAATCAAATTTAAATGCTTAAAATCGCAGGGATAGTTCAATTTCAGTACTAATTCAGAACAATAGACTCGATCATCACTTAACGATAAAGATCACCTAGAGTTTGACACATAAAATTATTCTTTTGTTATTACGAAACTACTTTAAAAAGATAAACATTCGATAGCAATATTAAAAGAGCTATATTCAACACAACAAAACTAAATAACTTAAAAATATATGTTAATTACAAAGCTCTTTACCAATAGAAAACAATTAATCTGCCAAAGTAAGGATGCATTTTTAAATGTTAGTTGAAATACTCTTCAGATTTTTTGAAAAAAAAGTCACTACTGTAGGATATACAAAATCCCATCTGTATAATATGGCCACCTTGGCAGAGATCATACCTTTAGTTTAAGTACCGTGTAAAGATATTACCGTCTCGCTCTAACAACCTTGACGTAAAATGTCATATGAACTGTCAAAAAATAAAATAAAAAAAGCCAATCTACATTGAAGATTGAGAGAGACAAATCGTGTTTAAAGACTTATGTAATTTACACTACCAAATTGTGATAGCGATCAGTACAAGTGTAACCATTGTACAGATATTTTGACAGAAAATAGAAACACCCAAAACACTTCTTTCACAACAGAATTTTAAATGGTTTGATATTAACGAACAAGATGTCGTCTTTTTTTACCGCCATGTACAAAACAGCACTCCAAACATTCAGCCACACCTGAAAGTGTGTAATACTTTCACAGTAAATGTTTAAAATAATTAACTGCGGTTATCTTAAAAGCAAACCGATGTTATGTAACCTGTTGTGCTATAGAAACATTTAGCTCCAATCACTCGTGTTTCTGGCCAACAGTCCCAATTTCCCCACTAATTTGCAATGCTTGCTACAATGCCCGTTGCTAACAGCATCCCACTAACTATCGACCCGAAACAAACACCTGCAGAGTTGTGCTACAAACTGTATCGTAAAATAAGCACGATAAGCTTAGCCCGTCAAAAAGCTCCTTAAAATCTGATCGCACTTTAAACCCCACGACCATCACAAACCAACCCACACCACTGGATGGAGCAGCATAGATGTGTTCCATCATCTCCTAGCGCCCAGCCGAACGTTACCTTTATCTTCGACAATTTATCGAACCGTTTAACGCTGAGCGACTTCGTTTCGTGGAGCGTTTGTGTGTGTTTGGTTTTGCTAAAACGCTCTAAACGCAATGATGAAAATTAATGTTAGCTTTGAGCCTCACGCGTCCATCGTAAAGGTGCGTTTATTATTCGTGCTGTACGGCAGCACCTGGGAGCCCTTTAACCTGTAGCCAGATGTTTAGTTTTAGCTCCATACGATGGGAGATTGTACGTGGTCCGTTGGCGTATACATCCAGTTCAGTAAACCAACAAGATCAGATCTCCCCTTTTTTAAATGGAGAACTGGCACAAGAAAGAGCCGGAATCTAACCATACATTTCGCATCCTCACATTGAAAAAAAAAAAAACGAGATCTTCTTCGATTGATAGCGAGTCAGCTAACCCACGGGACACTGTCGATCTTGCCGCGCCCCCCAGCCCGATCGGTCACATTTTTCACCCACAGAAACGGGAAATTTATTGGTCATCAGACACCGCCTGCCTGC
>AXCO02007820.1:0-14201 GCA_000473525.2 Anopheles melas | reverse complement strand
ATTACGGAGCTACGGCATATGGAGCCTGGGAACGTTGGCTCAACGTGACGCACTCATTCGTCACTAATTCGCCCGCTTTCGGTTTACCACGAGATAAGTTGGCTGGTGAATGTGTGTGTGTGTGTGTGCGTGTGGAGGGAATACGTCTCAGGCCTCGGACCTAAACATCGACCAAGAAAGATAAGGTTCGTATCAGAACTGGGGCAGTGCGTGAGGTGGTCGAGAATAGGGCAAGCGAAAAGTAATGCACAGCAACCGACGGAGAGCGAACCAAGTGTGAGAAGAAGCAAAGAGATATCGAGCTGAGACCATTGGAGCGCTGTCGTTAAGGAAATGATTGGAATAGATTGATTTGTAATTGTGCAACAAATGACCATTGATGTGTAAGTCCTTGGTATTGGGGGACGGGTTTATACGAGATTTGAACCAACGACAGGCATGTTAAGTCGTGCCAAATAACAACTTTGTCACGGGACCTCCTCACACTTGTTCTATGATTCTAATCTGATAGATATTGTAAGAGCTCCTCTTCTCATCATTGATGTATAAAAATATTGATATTATCTTCTAATTCCTCTTAAAAATGGACAGGAAAAATCCGTGCATTATGTACATTTCAACAACCTTCCATTTCCCACCTCTGCCAAACTTCTGTAGTATGCAACTAACAGTCACACACTTTTACTCCGTGTCCATCAAGGGCCGTTCTTCCGATGCTCGAACAAAAACTGAAACATCTGATGATCGTGCAAGGTTCGCAACACATCTCGACGCCCGCTCCAAACCCAAATTTGCTCCGCTTGACTCGATGTGGAAAAGATAAAAACTTCAAAAGAGCAGCGAACTGAAAACACAAATTATGCATGCTCAGCTTCACCCAGGCACACATGGCACACAGCTTTCGGGAGCGTAAAATTCAAACACTTGCTTTTATACCCAAAGCAAAATAGTGACAACAAAAAACTAGTCTATGTACTACAGCCGCACGTGGACCAGTTACACGTGCATGCTGTGCTAAGGAGTGCCATTTCAGTAAGGATTGGTTGATTTTTTAATGATTCTCTTTTTGTTCCAAATGAAATAGAAAGAGGTCTCCAATTATTTATTTAGGCGTAATTAATTTTATTAAAACCGCCACCAATCGATGCGTTCGATGCTGCTTTGGTTCTGTTACTTTGGTCGGTTGAGGTGTCAGGCCTGCTGGTCTGTCTGAAAAAGCTAAACGAATGAAACTTTCGTTGCCAGTCGACACACCCGATCGAATGAATCTGGAATGCGTAGCGGCATGCATGAAACTCGTGTTCAGTGGATTGTGGTTTTGTTTTAGTTTCTGGTGGACTTTGATTTTCCATGTGAAGTGTTTGGTTGTCTTTCTTTTTCAAGCTGTGTCTTACTTTCTTTCAAACTGTTGCCCTGGAATGATGCGAGATGAACAACCAAATTCTCGTACGGTCGGTCAACATTCGATACGGAGCAGTTCGTCACAATCAGTGGGTGTGAGAAATGCTGGCCACCTTGGGACATCGACAATACATCGAATCGCTATTGTACTTGTGTCAAAGAAGATACAACTATACAAGATTGCTTTTATTTAGCTTGTATGCTTTTCCAGTATGCGAATAGGATCGACTTTTTCAACTTTGCCATGAGATTAGTCTATTTTTCATTTATCAGCATAACATTGTTTGTACGAAAAAAAGTCATCCATTAAAGCTCTCGTAAACAATTGTCCATCTCCAAAACGCAGCAAAACAATTCATACCCAACCCTATGCTGAATTAAACGTGTATGGAAATTTGCCACTGACTAAGGGGTAATTATTTAATCAAGTGACCTGTGCGGCTGACGATTCTGTGCTATCGGTGTTGAACCATCTTGGGGAAATTCCCCATCCACATTCCGCATCCGCGTGTAGTGCAACCAACCGACTCGCCCTCGCCCAGCAGCATACTGTACACGTTTCCAGTGCATTTCACCGCGTGTGATCCGGTTTGATAACAACAAGGCTTCCGAGAAAAACATTAACTAACTAAAGTGTCTAATTTACCGTTGCTGGTACCATTAAAACGCTCCGCCAGCAGCGTGCCAGACGTTTAGTACGAGAGTGTTGTGGGTTTTGATCGGCGTTACTCACATTATTGCCGACGAAAAGATTATCATCTCGAAATTTTGTGCGCACTTTTTTCCCACCACCTACTGTCATCTGGTTCGCGTAAGAGTGAACTCATCAATCATTGAACGAGACGAATACTCTGCACTGCCTGTCATGACCAGTAGCGGTTGATGATTTGTAGGGCCCGTCAACTGGACCGTTGGATATTTTGCTTTGCAATATGGCCTTGGTGCAGTGGCTGAGTTCAGGACGGAGATTATATTATTGTATTTATAAATTAAGACTCGCATATTTATTATTCCATGATATCAACAAATATTGTTTACCGAGATTGAGACTGTACAATTATGATATTGAAACTAATCTTAGTACTAATCATAGTACTAACCAGGAGTACTAAAGGACTTATGCATCCGGTTATTACTTACCTTTATTCGATTTCTGGTATAACCGATCCCGTGGTACAGTCGTCAACTCTTATGACTTAACAACATGCCCATCTTAGGTTCAACCCCCGTATGGACAGTGCCCCCCTTACGTAGAACCTACTATCGCGCTATGGTTAATCGATATGTCACTGATAGCCCAGACCATTAGTGGTATTGGGTAGACCTTGGCTGACTTCGAATGTTGCGCTAAAGAATAAGAAGAAGAATCGTTTTCTATTTATTAAACTAGGTGGAATTCCAACATCATTGTCGTGGTCACTACGTAATGAGAAAAATATTTAATTCCTAAAAAGCTTACATTTATTGCAACCGAATTTGAGCATTTTTAGTAGCATAATATACCAAGTATAAACTATTAATCCAGTTAACAAAAAATCCATTTGACTATCCGAAAGTTTCAATTTTTCCATTCCTCCCAATGCTATTGAACATACGCAATGTTCTGGTGTCATTTGTCGGACAATCATTATCAAGCGTCATTTATGGCCAGATGCCAATTTGTCCAACCGAGTGCGTTTGCGATTGTGAGATAATTTTGAAACGGATAGCGAACCCGAAACCAAAACAAATGCCACACGACGGATTGATTAACTCCGATGACTATCACCGTCCATTGGTCAAGGTTTTGACACGGTTTCGAACCATATCGGGCCGGTCGATCGAGAAGGCTCATTAAAAGACAATAAAATCGCGCAATGTTTGATAACAGTGCAGTGAAGTTGACGGGCAACTTCCTCGTTAGAAAATCCAATCACAACCTGAGCAGGCGCTCCGTGCAAAGGCAAAGTCTACAATAACAGCAGTAAATTAGCAATGTAAACAAATAGCAATCTAACACATTAGCATATTGTGCACCCCTTTTGCTGTTATGTGTAGGGCATTTAACTTCATTACTTGCATCATTTAAGTGATAAAAACAATGTTGAAACAGAGCAATTGAGATAAAAAACCGAATATCAGGTTAAGGGTTTATATTAATGCTTTTGCTATAGTCTTTAGCAATGTCTCAGTAAAACATTAGTTTAAAATATTACACAACATCTCTTTCACTTCCTGCTTCCTACCAATCCTGCGTCATTCCTGTGCGCTTTCAGCTGCATCACGGCTGCATGTGTGTTACAATGCCAGTGCGATGCATATTGTGTTCGTTGCTTGCATTGCACCAGCCGCTTACCAACGCGTGAAGCAGTTGATGCGTGCCCTTTGGCCTTTGATGCAGCGAAATGGTGCTAACTTATGCGCTGCTCGATGACTGATGCGCAATCCTCACAGCACCTTCCGATACTGAGGCCGTAATGTCTGACCCATTTTTTGCAGTCCACTGATGATAAGAAGTGCGTTACTAGCCAAAGAAATTCGAGCGTACATGCATTTGTAGCAGCGCCATACACATACACGCTAAAAACCCAGCCAGCTGGAAAGGCCTACAAAAAGTGTTGTTTTTTTTTTGTTGCTTATTGTATTGTCAATTTTAGATCTATTTCTCGCCATCAGATTACCCCCTTACTTGCAGTGGGGACTTGTCGGCTTGCGGATGAATCGGCCTCAAATGCCATTCCGGTGAGCCATCGGATCGGTCGGGGCGGAAAATGCATCACGGCCAATTACCCTGAGCGTAAGCATGCATACAAGATTGGGAAGGGAAATTAATAGCAGCCGGTTTACGCGGTTATGGAAATGTGTGTGAAAATTGCATTGCATTTGTTTTGCCCCAAGCACCCCAAGCACAAGCGATCAATTGCGCGAGGGAAAATTCCACCTGATGGTGTCGAGGCATGAATCATGAAACATGATGTATAGCGGGAAATGTCCCACTCATCCTTCGAACGTTAATGGTAGAGATAGAATGGTATGTAGCGAACATAGAATACATACGTTTTTAGCAACACCTGTACGACCTATTACTTTGCTTATTTTTCGAGCACGCATTTATGCCTTTTGCTGTATTTGGTTAGTTATTGCTGTCTTATCTAAAAATGGATGTCTACAAGAAGAATAAAATGTTTTCATAACTAAGAGCACAATTCTTGTATAGAGATTTGATACACTAGTGAAAAACTGCCAAGAGAAAATTTTCCGTCGGGTATTTTTACCTTACCTTTTGACAGTGGTATTCTTTCTTGAATACTAAAAATTAGAATCAGATGTTGATATCTAATTTTGCTGAGGCAGGAAAAGCATGACAATCACATTTGACATTTCAGAACAAAGTAATCTATATAAAAAAAACAATTACATATACTTTTTTAAACTTTTATTTAGACTGTATGTAGACTTGTTGAAATTCTTATATATTTTTAAACTATCTATAAACTAAATTAGGACGTTGTCTGCATTTTCATATGTTTTAAAAAGGTAAACATTATAAGTGAGCAGACAATACGTTCAAAACTAAATATCTATCAAACATTGAATATTTTGAGATCAAACTCAAAATAATAGTCACGGCTATACGGCCCAAACAAAAGCAAAAGAAATCCAACCTATTCATAACATTCAATCAAAAGATACACCACAACCGAGCAATAATTCACTTTCTTTGCCAAAGTTAGTTTACCCGTTCGGTCAGCCTTTGGAGGCTGCTCAAATGCTTCACTGTTCGCGCCTATGCACGCTTTGAGGGAGAGTTATTTTGCCGTGACTCGCGCACTATCAGCACGTTTCAAGTGATAGAGAGTTTTGTTTTGCCGTTTCCAATTAGAATTGCTTACGGATGTGGTCTGGCACGAGACGCTTTGACGACACCTTTCTTGAAAGTCTGGGTCGCAAGTTTTCTGTCCCTTTCGTGTCACTTGTGCTGTGAGGGGCATCCGCGGGCTAAATTGACTGTGCCGTGAGCCAATAATCCCCTTCGCACTCTCTTTCGCCCTACGTGCACCTTTAATAATCCTACAAATCCAGTCCTCGAGAATCGAGAGTGCTGACGTTTCAATCGCCAATCCCGCTGCTTAAGGTTCGCTTCATTCAGAGACCTGTTGGTACGATAGAGTCAACGGGGAGGTGAGCCCAAGAGAGATTGTTTTTGCGCCAACTTGAGCACTTTTTAATCGCCCAGAAAACTTGAAATATATATAATTAAGGTCAGTTATTTTAGTGATGACGGAGTCATTTCCTTTCACCTTTCCCCGGGCCATTTTCCCCAGTCCACCAGGTGAGCGGTCCCACCTGCACGCCAAATCGTGCCCGCAAGTTCATGTTCAATGCATGCCATTGAGTCATGATCTCACCGCACGTATGAATCTCGAACCGGGGCCGCCCTGCAACTTTGTCGAGCATGTTGTTGTCGATGGTTAGTGCGCAGTATTTGTTAGTCACACTTGCTGACCGACGCGCTTTACCATCGACTCGCAGCAATCGTAGCCGGTCGAAAGGGTCTCGCCTTTACCGTTGCATTTACGCGGTACGAATTAGTTTCATCGAAACGTAATCAAAACAGAACACGAGCCCCGTTCGGTGTTGGGTGAAATGGGACGGCGAAGGAAACAAAAACTCCAACGGCGTACTATGCACCCGATGCGTATCTTCTTACCTTCACCTGAGCCCCGGGTGAACGTGACGTCGTTGCTTGTACCGTGAAAAATTGACATAATTCTACCTCGAGGGGCAATCTAGCAGTGCCCGGAGACGTTGGGTTTTATGCTGATTTCAACATAAACCCTACGCAATGAATAAAAGAAAATGGCGCAACACTCATCTTCGGCGTGTACATCATTGAGGGAAAATGATTTTCTGTTTTGAATTTCGACATATTTTTGTTGGTTTACATGAAGTTTCAATAGTTAATAGTTATCTTGCTAAGTTTACACCAATGTACATATTAAATTACATTTTTTAAAAAATAAGAGACGAATAAGAGAATTGTTTCATAATAGTAAGTAAACAATTTTCATTAGTATACCCTTAGCTCGTTTGGGGTTGGTTAATTGAAAAAGTTGCTATGCATTTCTTCAAATTTGGACACTAATTTTTCAAAACTCTGCTTTTCTTACAATTAATGCTAGTCATATAGAGAAAAAAATATTACAAAAGAAACAAAAGACATCAAATTATGTCAAAATTATGTTGGTAATGCTACCATGCAACTGTATCTTTGAGCGCAATCAAACAAAATCTATGTTGGCAACATGAACCAGTTAAGATCCACAGAAGTAGGATCGTAGACACATTCTACGTATAGAAACATAAGGCATCATGTATTGCTACAAACTAGAACTCTGGACGTAATGACAAACATTTTTGCTATTAGTAGCTTATTTAAAATTACTTGAGAAGGCAACAGTTTGCGTGACAGTGGAACATTATATCCTAAAACCTTATTGACATAAATATGATCTGGTCTTTCAACTAACCGCATGCAGAAAGTGAAACAATTACACGTTAATTAGAAAATTTAATTTCACGAGAAACTATTGTTAAGGAATACATTAAGCTATATGACAATGTGACTAGGGTTTCGTTCCGCAAGATAGTTTACCAACTAATCAAAATCCTAACATGACATCTTTTCCACGATACCTGTATTCGTTTCTTTATGCATGTAAATGCACGCTCAGCCACGATGAAAACAAACCCTTGCGAAACGGGCGAAAGCTGTGCAGCCAAAACGCCATCAAGCATCAGATTTAATTCACTTTTATTAGCAAACATCAAAGCTTGCATCTACCGCAGTTTGCGAACCAGTCTGTAACCATCCTTCAGGATTGAGCTCTACCATCTTCAGCCCTTCAGTACGCCAAGCGAGTCAACAGCGTTGCTGTGAAGCTTGTTCCTAGTACCCGTAGATGGTTTCTAGCTCCAAACCGTTTTGCTTCTCTTCGCGTTACGTTGACATTAGAATCCAACCAACGGCTGTCGTCTAAAAAATAAAACTTCCGTATCAAATGACAATTAAATAGTTCTCCGAAGAGTCTCAACTAACAATCTCTACAGCATTACTGTGACAGAAAATAAAACATATCTATACTGAGTGGGTACGACCCGGTTACTTCTTGTCGCATGCAATAATCATTCCACAAAACTTAAAAACATTACCAACGTTGTGATGAAATTCCTGGCTCGTTTCAGTGGCAAAATAACGCCAAACGGCTGCGATGCATGTGATGTTATGATTTCATTATTTTAAAAGTACTGCAACTTCAGCCAATTATACCATGGTGATATGTATGCAATTTGTCTTCAAAAACAAAAGAAACGAGCTTTTTAGGCAGCCATTTGTAGTACGCCGAAACATAAAAGAGCCTGTTCCACTTTTGCATATTTGCATTTGCATCTTTATTTAAATACATTGAAGACATATCCTATCTGTCCGACAGCTAAAACCTTCCAAACTTTCAACCGAACTTATAATTATTGCACTGTTTGATCACAGTAATTCAAATATATAAAAATATACAATGAACTAATGAACTATGAACAATGAACAATGAACTATGAACTAATATATCGAACAGGATTTCAAAATATTAAGGATTCAGTAATTTGTCCCGTTTATTGCATTATGTCACAATATATAACATTATATTAAGGACATAAGGATTATATAATGCATCTTTCATGTGTGAGTGTTAAATTTTATCACAAAAAACGGGTCTGAATTTAGTTATATTAGTTATTTAAGCTCCGTTAAACAGTGTTCATAATTAACGTATTATTCTGAAAGATCTATGATACTATTTACATTTATATAAAACAAAATCTGACTACTATTTGAACTTTCCTCAAACTCATCACACAATATATTTCTCACTCTCAGATCTATACAAATCCAATTGACCGATCAGACTCTAGTGCACTTCTACTTATCGCTATCATTAATTACTGGAAGCGCGACTTATTGCACTGGATGTCAAGCGGTGAAGCACCCTTGTGCTTGGGCATTAATCAACGATCGTCACACAGAAACCAGTCAATCAGTGACTAGCGATGGCGGCAGAGACTGCGGCGGCAACGGTGGCGTCGGCACCGTCTCATCTTCCGGCTACCGAATCTTGCAAATTGTTTCCCAAGCCGAGGGGTAAAGCGGGAATGTGCGTTTCCCCCAGCCTCACCACCCCATTCACAACGCGTTTGCAAATGATGATCC
The DNA here is from genome assembly GCA_000473525.2 of Anopheles melas. NCBI lineage: Eukaryota > Metazoa > Arthropoda > Insecta > Diptera > Culicidae > Anopheles > Anopheles melas. The sequence goes on along the minus strand of AXCO02007820.1, from coordinate 5,557 downwards.
AACCTCGAAACTGTACGAATAATAATTAAACAAACAAAAAAACACAAGAAAGAATAAAATAAGAAGCAACACAACAATCTCGTTGAAGCACGCGAGCACCCTCTTTTTTTGCGGAGCAGCTGATGATCGTCGGCAGCGTTTGCAAACGAGATCGGTCACTATCGCTCGACTCGGTGCATCGCAACGCAATTGCACCCCGGTCGTTAGTTGATTGCAATGTAACTTGAGTCGAGACCTACACGTTCACACAATCACACACACACACACACACTCACATGCACATACATACAATCCCGCCGATAAGGACCTAGCTTCCAGTCGCCCTTGCTGGTGGTAGCGGTGATCCGTCCCGGCAGTGCCATCGTTCAGCATCGTCGGGCGGCACTTTCGGAATTGCCCGCAAAACGGAAAGCCCCCTCATCCCCCCTTGACAAGTAGGCTGAGCAAATCGCGATAAGATGAAACGAAGACGACGTCGAGACCCACTCTCTGATCTTTCTAGCTGACAGCCGCCAGGCTCTAGAACTGCGTTGCCTGCCCCTCGTACGGAGTTGGAGGAGAAGAAGGATCGCTCGAAGGAATCCTCTTCACACAGATATCGAAAAAATGAGGAGCGAGCGATAGTTGAGTTTCATGATAAAAATTAATTACGTAGCCAGGCGTAAAAGTGCTGCGCAGCGTGCTGATTTATGATTTAGAATGTGCGGTCTCGTTTCCTATCGACCGCCACGTTGCTGCTTCACGTGACTTTGATGTTGAAATACCAAGATCATTTATTAGTTTAGTCTCAATTGTGAGTTTACGCTAACTTCTACTTGCATTAAAGTTCTCTATAAATATTTTCTTTGCTGCACCGGAGCATCCTAATTGGGTTTGTTAATTGAAATAAAGCGCTTTAGAAGAGATATAAAAAAGGATGACATCTCCTAAAAGGAAACCAATGTTCTCACTTAATTAAACGAACTACCATAATTCGATTCGCTTAATGTGATTGTAGTTAAGATTAGCGAAGTGAAACAATTAGTTTACGATTAACGATGAGTTATGACCCATTGTGTGTCGTCAGACTTGTGCGATTATGATGTCTACTGGCCAGCACTAGACCCGGCCGGTGGCAAACCCGTGCACTGCTGCAGCTAATGTTTGTCAGGGTCGTAACGTTACATGGTCATAAAATTGATAACACATTTAGATTCATTACCAATGGAAAACAATCCATAAATTTTCATTTACACTGCCCGTGGTTGATAGCAGTGTGAAGCCTGCATTTTGGTACGATTTTGTTTGAACGTTTTGAAATAAATCAACAGACCGGTACAATTGGGTTGTTTGTTCAATAACGGAAGATATTTCAATACCACAGCAACGTCAATTGATTTATTTTACCCAAATATAAGCAAATGCAGCCAGGTGGGAGAGGGTACCGGTGAACCGGAATCTAATCTTAAGCTGTTTTTTATTAAAAATCCAACAAACATGTTGCCTTTCACTATGCATGTTTAATCAATTGACATGAACCATTTTGCTCTTTCCCAATCGAATCAATAAAAAAAACTAAACTGTTTTTGGGGGGCAGTACATTAGTACGTTAGGGCAGATCATTCCTGTACTGAGTGGACACAAATCTTAAGCGATAATGTTCAGCCGCAAACAAACAACAACCCATTCCCGACACCAACCGTGCCTGTTTACAGGAAAACACGGCAATAAAACTCACTAAAGCAAGCCAAGTGACTCAAAAAACACAAAATCGTCCACCGGTGTTCATTTCTACCCCACCCATCCGAACCAGCAGCTAGTGTCCAGCATTTTGCAGCGGCATAAATCTGAGACTCGGCCACGCCGAACCGCGGCATGATAATCGTTGCAATGAACCGCAGCATTATGAATCACTGCAGTTCCCAGCGCGTGTGGCCCGTTTGCGTATGCCCGTCGTCCGGACGTCCGGGTCCGTTTGCGTTTTGCAAAGGAAAGCAAGACAGAGACCGAGAGCGAAAGAAATAGCAAAACGCAACGGAACAGATCAAAAAGCAAACAAAACACCACTGTCCGGCTGTGCCGACGGCATTAGGCAGCAGCTGTCTGGTTGAATGACCACGAGCTGCAATCGTTACCACGCATTCCACTGCCGCAACCACGAACACGCTGGCCACGAACCGTGTCCTTTACAAACACACACACACACACACATACCCCTCTCTTCACATCACCCCTACCCACTAGAAATTCCTTCGCTTCATCACTAATGGAGTCAAAGTCGTGGCTTGCAGAACGTTTGCCAAGGGGACGACATTTTGGTCTTAATTTGATTTTACCAGAAACCACAACGCCACCGATCCGGACACCAACGCACCGGGGCGTGCGGGCGGTTCGGCAGGTGCAGAAATTGCAGATCTACGCCAGCAATTTTAGCTGCACGGATGGGAAAAAATGGGACATTTAATTTCATTCACCTTGCGCTTCCCTGGGCGGCGCACCAGTGCTGCACGTTCTGCACGGAAGAAAACGCTTCCTGCTGCTAACCGCACGCGAAACTAGCTCAGCGGCACGATTACTCCCCGGTCCTCGGTCGTCGGTCCGGTCGAAATGACACTTAATTTTGTAATAGCAACAAATTTGCGGCCTCGCAGAATGTTAGCCCAGCGAAAGAACTTGCACGAACCGGGCGACTGCTATCTGGACTGGAAGCAACGATGCGTTTTAGGAAGCTACAACAGCAAACGCAACTGTTGGCCGAACGACTGGAACGTGATATGTGCTGCGGTTCTCTGTACACGATGGTTCTTCATTATGTCACACAGCGCTAAATAAATTATTGTTGATTGATTTTCGCTGTTTATGCTCGCCTGATTGCACTGCACGAGAACGACCGTTCCAGACAGGGTCAATTATCGCCTACGGGAATGGGAGAAACAGGCAAATGCTCTTCTTATCTTCAATTTGTAACTACAATCGACAACTATCTTGGCCTGTTTTGCTATATGGGTGGATTATCTTATTGCTAGACAACCTTTCCTGCAAAGTGTGGTAACGACACAGACGAAAATCAATAGTTGCCTTGTGTTTTACGTCAAGATTAATGAAACTGATGTTCAACAATCGCATGAGCGTTTCAATATTCTTAGTCCGCAGTAGATATCTTGATAGATCAATGTTGTTGTGTTAGGTGTCGTAACAATTCCTCAACACTTTGCATTTAGTACTTGCCATGATTTGATCGATGCATAAATGATACACTAGAATGATTCGCAAAAATCGCTCAAGTAGTTCATTAGAACTTTTCCGTATCCAACCGTGACCGTGTTGAAATGCAAGGTAAATATTAATATTTTGTCACAAGCATGTAGCAGACTAAACATCCACTGAGCCCCGAGCTCAAAGGGAGCTCCGGGCTCAACTTATACTTTATCCTAACAGATTAACACATTGAGCTACTTCAGACTTTTTGAAACAAATCGAACACCTCCTCGACTAGTGTTATCTTTGGTAATGCAATCACGCCGTTTTTACACAGGCCTCTTGGCCTTTTTTTATCCCATTACTGGTGTCTATATTTACTGGACAGAGCGGTTGGATGGACGGAAAATGTCTGAATGATGTTTAACAAATCTCAAACTTGGTGTACAGAATAAATCTAATTTATTTACATAATAAAAATAATAATACCGATTTAAGTTTTTTTGCTGGTGATCTGCATCTGGCCCAAAGGTTAAAATAGAAATATAAAGAATAAGATATCAAAGGAAAGGGGTTTCACGCTCGTCCAGCATATAAAAATGTATTTTAATTATTGCCAGGTTTTGCGACATTTTTTTACGTTTTCCTCGATCAAATATTAAATTCGACTTAGAATTTTTTTTTTGATATCCGAGTTTCTTCAGGAAGTGGTTATGAAAATGCCTGTGGGGAGAATTAATCGTTTAATAAAGTAGTTATATTTTTTCGAGCTTAGTATGTATATTTGAGGTATGCCCTAAACTTTCTTTTTAGGTTGTGAATATGTGATATCATTATGAGAAACACAGAAAGTAAATCACGTAGAATTTCAGATTTTGGTTGACTGTCCTACCTTTACATTCTAAGCCTATAACCGAAGATACTGAAACTGGTTACTCGCCTGAAGTTCCATGCACCAGAAGCCAGATAGAAAGAAGAAGAGAGAGTCAAATTCATCAAAAATGTTCATAAAGTTCCACGTGTAGAACCAAATAAATAAACCAAGAGTAAAAATGTGAGCAAATTCTATGAAAAATATGAACAGTAAACCTCACTAAAAATGTATTAAATTGTATAGTTGCTGCGACGAAAGTGGTAGCGTTGTAGTACCTTATTTGACCCAAATGCTTCGTGACTTCACTTTAAAAAAAATGAAATCACTTACCAGCTTATTGACCGACGATTTTACATTGATGCAGAAAGTAAAAGTATTCTGAACTAAAAAAAAAGAAAAACACAGCTTTCATGTAGTATAATTCCCCTGTAATAAATAGATCACTACAGTAGAATACTACAATCATTCAATCATTTCGTATCTTTTTGTTTCATTGATGATGATTAACCTGCTTGCATTGTCTTTCGATTTCTTTCTGTATTGTAATATTGTTTGCATATAAAACAAAAATGATGTAAGGAATCAGCAAACAATAATGAATATCCGTCAACAATGGTCAGAGACCATAGAGACTAGAGGTGTGTCGCTGGTGAACACAACCCTGTACCACCTGAACAAACAGCTGTCATCAGGGGTCGCCTTTAACTTGAGCCACAGTTCAGTCCAACAGGAAACGTCCGTGCAATAACTCCCCCTTAAAGACAGACGAACTCGGCTTACCAGGCTACTTGCTGGTACGAGCGCATGTTTCAGATTTGCGCTATGCCAGGAATGCCCATCTCGTTGGCCCAAGATCAGATGTGTTTGCTCATGAGAATTCCACTTTTCACAGCTGCTCGAGACGGTTCTTCTATCTCTGGACAGTTCTAGCAATCTCAAGCCTGTGCAACCGCCGAAGCTCGAGCACAATCGAGTGACGGAGAACGATAACAGCAACAGCGAATGGGTAGTTGAGAGAAATAAAAATCTAAATGCAAACAGAATGTAAAATAGCCGATGCAGCAAACCGTGCCTCGTTGCTCCGCTCATGATTCCGCCGCCGCCAGCAGGCCGGTTTCTATGCGTTTGAAGCGATAATCGGAAAAGCCGAGCACAAGGAATGGCAAAGATGCAGTAGCATACCGGCTGAGATAGAGACAATGAACATACCCCAGAACAGGGAAGTCAGGCCAGGTAAGATAAACAAAACATTTTTGAAATCGAATCAAGTGCAAATGTTTGCCAGTGGGGGATTTTATTGATAGATGCAACGAGTGCTGTGCGAAAGTTTGCTACTAATAAGATAAGCGCGTCTAATTCGGAGTGTCGCATTCCTGGTTTATATTACATGATAAGAATTTGCTTAAGTTAAACTCTGAATGTCTGTGAAAATGCAGCAGCATCAATTGTTTATAACCAACATTGATTTTTTTTTAGGTTGTGTCCTCACCATCACAATAGCGGACT
>AXCO02007816.1:0-14201 GCA_000473525.2 Anopheles melas | reverse complement strand
TTTTATGTGTGGTTTTGTATGGAGTGTTTACATGATTTCAGCCTCCAACTGTCAAACTCCATACAAAAAACTGACTAGAATCGTGAAGGACCTCAATATCAGAACCAGTAGTTCCACTCGAAGTTGAAGTCGTTTTGAGTTTAAGTCGTCCGGAGATGGGATTGTTCGGAGTTGGAGTTGTCCGAAGTTAGAGTCGTTCGTAGCCGAAGTCGTTCGGAGTTTAAGTTGTCAGGAGTTGGAGTCGTCCAGAGTTGTGATCGTCTGGAGTTTGGAGTCATTCGGAATCGATTGGTGTCATGGTCGATTGAAGTCTGAGTTGTCCGGGGTCGTAGTTATCCGAAGTGGCATTTCGTTTGGTTTTTTATCTTCTGCTTTGCGCGTGCATCACATAAACAGGTCTTTGTTTCTACGAATAGCACTCATCGACGACAGCATCCTTGCTCCGGCCAACTTCGATCTGACACTGGTCGACCCCGGTTCAAACCAACTCCCGTCGACGCCGAATCCGTCTGACTACGACTCCGGACGACTCCGACTCCGAGCGACTGCGATTCTGACTCCGGACGATTACAGATGACTACGGACGACTACGAATGGCTCTAACTCCTAATGACTCCGATTTTAACTCTGGACAACTCCAACTCCGGAAGGCTACGGAGGGCTACCCATCACTACATCCAGAATCGATAGCAGTATAGAGTGCGTTGTTTGCGTGAGTATCATCTTTGCAAAGCCGGGAAACGTGCAGCGTTGATTGATTGGCCGCCACCGCACGCGGACCGGTTCGTTTGTTCACTTCCGGTTTTCGGTAACTGTCATCGATCGTTTGCCCTCCCCATTTTCTTCGCCTTGCTTACATACCAACCGGATCGCGAAATCGCCCGCTTCCAATGTGCGGAAATTGTTGTTTACCGGTGTGGTCGGTTTACGCGATGGAAAACGCCCTTCGCGCGCCCGCTCGCTGTCCGAAGGGTCGCTCGAGCGAAGGTACTGAGGAGATGTCACCGGTAATGTGGTGTAAATGATCGCAGTCGTTAGTGTTTAAGCTTTGATTAGAATTGTGGTTTAATTATAGATATTTGCTGCTGTTTGTGTAGCGCTATAACGATTTTATTTGCATACAAATAGGATGCAAGGCGAATGCGATGATGCGAGCAGAAACTGATTAACTTTTAACTTTAGCTAGAGGGGTGAGTAGCCACTTGAAGTCAATTTCTACCACGAAAGCTGCTGCCAAAGAAGCGCTTATGTTAAATTTGTTTTAAATTGTCTGTTTTAAGAGCATTATTTACACATTTGAGTAAAATAATTCGTATGGAAATCAACAGATTTAAAAAAAATATTGTAGAAAAGTGCGGCTCTGGGCCGATTCAACCAAGCGGACAGCTCGCTGGCCTGGGTTCATGAACCTCCGAATCGTTTTCCCTCCAATGCATATCCCCATCATAGTGCGTGAGCGAGGGAGAGGAGACGGTTTAATTTTCCTTTCTCGGTGCACACCGTGAACGCGCGCGCACACGAAGATTCACGGCCACTGGCCAACTCTCGCCCAATTTGAGCCACACAATCAAGACCGTGAAGCGTAGTGCTGCAGCAGCAGCCGAAACAGTGCGAAAGAGAGAAAGAAAAGGCAACGCCAGCGAGCAGATGGATGTTATCGGAAAAAAATAATCTACCCAGCTACTGGCGGCCTTCCGTACCACCGCACAAACCGCGCTTTCTTCGCGTTTATTTTCATCTGGCTGTGAGTATGGCGCATAAATTATGCACCCCCCCCCCAAAAGAGAGCTTTCCTTTTAGGCGGACACCGCATCGTGCCACTGTTGGTGGACACCTTCCCAATCATCTTCTCGCACTGATCGGCGCCTAGCCCCGCTCCAATCCCTGTCATGATCAAGATCAGACGGCGACCATTACCCGAAACGCGAATGCGTGAAATTTACGTCGTAATGCTCGCTGGCTGTGCGGCCACCATTTGCAGGTGGAACAATCTATTTTCAAACGATTGCGTCTTGAGCCTTCAACCCCCCTTCTCCCTCTTCATCCGGTAATTAGTTATGCGACAACTTGCAAAGATTAATTCACACAATACCGCAGCACTCTCGCGGACCCTGTGGTATCGCTGCTCTCCTCACCGCTGCCATCTAAACGCTGCTCTCGCGCTATTTAAATTCACGCTTGAAAGGCATGCAAAGGCGCGTCGGTGGTGTGTGGTTGAGATAAGCGGTCGGTTTCGATACGGAGAGCGTCACCTTCACTCGAGCAGGCCAATTAGAGCACGATACACAAACACGGACCAGCTTCCAGCAGGAGCAGGAGGAGTGTTGTTTTTCGGAGGGAATTTATGGTGCACTTTCTTATCGGGCTTGCTCTTCAACACCACCGCACACGTGCCCAACGGGCGGTCGGTTTCAAGCACATGTGTGCGAGTGTGTTGGCGGGACTTGAGATGATGGCGGGCGTGTCACGTTGGCAGGTTGGCAAGGGGAGCATCTTATCGAGTGTGTTGTTCGCCGCATCAAAACCGACCGACCCCGGAGTGTGTGTTGTTTTCGAGAGCGTCCTGCGATGAGACGGCGGTGGCAGATTGGATGACTTTCTCCCCTATGTGCTCGCTCGTAACGATCTTGGCCACCCTCGGCTGGGTGTGATCAATTAGTGGCTCTCATGACGATGATCGTTGATGATGATCGGATTTTGTTGTTTTTAACACACACCCGAATAACACTAACAGAACGTTAAACTTAAACTGTCAAACTACCATCGAGTCTCTCCCACACATGTACAATGCCTGTACTGTCACACAAACTGCACTGTTTATGATGGGCCATTAGTGGATTTAATTGGTGCATATGTGTGTGTGTGTGTGGCAGAACTTTTTGCGAGTAATGAGATAAATTAAATTGTCATTGCCCTAATGAGCGATGCAATGCGTTCATTGCCTTTGCGCTGGCGGTACATTTTTCTTCTTGGGGAGCACATCTCCGCACCAAGAAGGACCTATTTGCACCTTGTTGAAAGATTTACGAATGTGAGCGTTGCAGTTGCTGTGAGTATAGCGGTTTATTTTCTCCCTCGCATCAGACAAACTCACGTCGAAACTCGTTCTCTGGGTTTTCCTTCTGTTCGACGGGACGTTTGTGTAGAAAGATGTAGAACAACCCGGGCTGTGCTGTGGCTGCACGTTGGTTTACAGTGGTAATGGAAAAATTCCTCAACGATTGCAAACCCATTCACATCGATAAGATAAGCAGTGCTAATAAATTTCTGTATGTATTGCGGGGGTGCAAATCAAAATTCTTCAGCAATGTTTGAAAGCGCAATACAAGGGCTATTGTGAGTAGGACTTAGAGATTGGTAGTGCATTATTGCACCTCATAATATTTGCTTATTTATTAGGCAACATTCAATTATACATGAAAATGTATTTTTTATCGTTATTTGATTTCGTGAGTTACACCATCAAACCTAACTAACAAGCAAATGATGACGTCTTAACGATTGAAATACGTACCTGTGTTTATCAAAATGCTTTAAAATGTTAAAAACGAAACAAATGTTAAGTTTCATTGCACTTTAGGGTAATTATTCACAATAATTAAGAAACATGTTTGATAAATAGCATACTTATTGTAAGTTCGTGTTAAGAGATGACTTAACTATTTTCAGGCTTTTGTAAAAAAATCGCATGATGATATGAGGTATAATGTTTTTTAGTAACTCATTCAGTTAAATTGGTTTACTGTATAATGTTTTGGTGGCTCTGACGTCATTCCGATAAAAGCTGTTTATTAGTCTACAAAATGCTCATTATGCATGCTTGTAATTTTTTTTCGCACCATCTTTTGCAAACCACAAAGATTAAATGTATCTGTAAAGAGAACGTTATCTGCAAAACTGAAACAACGTCAGAGCGCAAATCTCTTGATCATGTGGTCTTAATTGCCTCCACCGCACACCGGTAATTGCTTTGGCAGCAATGTCTCACAGCCCCTGAATATGGAGGGGGTTTTACTGTACGGTCTGCAATCTTAGAATCTACATACTACTCCGCTAGATCATCCCGGATGGGGGAAAAACCGCCTTTACTAATTACCTCCATTTTTGTATCTACTTCCAGGTGACACATCGGACGACCGGTGACGTAATGGTGCTGAAGATGAATCAACGGCGTGCTAACCGGCCCAACATGTTGCGCGAGGTGCAGTTGTTGAACAAACTGTCCCATCCGAACATCCTGAGGTGAGTTTCGATCGATCGATGTGTATATCCCCATCTAGCTAGACTTTCATTCATTCGCAACGGATGAATGAAGAGGCGAGAGTGAAGTTACTACACACCTTGCAACGTGCTTCACCGATAGTCTGAGTCTATGGATGGCTTCAGCAGGACCGGCTAGAACACGCCACTTGGGAGAAAATGTTTACAGAAGAAGCCGGGGCACGGCTATGTAGTGTAATTGATTTAAAAAGCCATTTCCCATTCTTTTTGCACCGAAGCAGAGAGCCGCCAGAGTCGATGCAATTTCTTTCCATTAGCTCACTACACCATCCGTTCGGTGTAGCCTTTAAGGATATGGCTCGATGGAATCTTGATGGATTCTTAGTGGTGCAGGGAACGTCCGCGCACGCAGGGTTCGTCCTGTTTGTCTTCCTGCTAGTTGACTTTGTGGCGGGAGGAATGGGTAGAAATGGATTTGCGTTCAAATTGACTTCCGTTACAGGTTTGCCCTTTTTTTCTCCCGCTCAAGCTTTTCAGGTGAAATAGAGGCGTGCCCGGCGTGCTGTCGCGCCAGGGGAGTAAACAACATGGGAAAGTAAAAATTACACCCCATCACGAACACGCGCACAGAAATGCATTTCCTTCGCCCGTCTAGACGGGGGTGTTTGTCTGTGTTTACAAGGCTGGGCCACGCTCAGTTGGTTGTCTGTCTGGGCGAGAAGGTTGTTAGTTTGGCGGTAACGAATGCGGAAAGGGAGAAGAGAGCGAGCGCAGCATTGCATTCCATAAATCGTTCGACTTGCAGTTATGATTGGAATGGAATGTAGTGATTGACGGTGTGTAAGAGTGTTCTGATTTAGGATACGAAATGAAGCTTAAGTGTGTTTGTATACGCAAGTAAAGGAAAATGAAAGTAAAATTCATTATTTATTTGTTTTTCTTCTAAAGCTACGCTTGGCATGCAGTCTAGGATATAATCTTACTTATCTAGGAGATGATCAGTCGTTCTTAAAAGGAAATGGGAGTTCTCAAGATTATACACGTCGTGTCCACGAATAAATTATTTTAAAGAATCAATTGGAAATGAGAAATCTGCGAAATCAAACACCGGAAAACGACCTTTTATATGCTCTTTCCAAAAAAGAGAAACCAGATCTCATCCATGCCCCCTAACTCATCCACTTCATTACATTCGGTCATGTTCCACCAACTTACACCATGGGGTGGCGTGACTCTTATTGGGAAGATTTATTATCGACTGTAAGCGTTTGTGTACGTGTGAGTGTTTAGTTCACCCACACGAGCACACGAGCACAAAAGCATCCATTTTCACATTGCCAGTGGAAAACGCGATCGCCATGTGCGGCGGAGGGCACACAAAGTTCAAGGGTCGGTGGCCCTTTACGCGTACGCGGAAAAGACGCCCAGCGCTTACACGGTTCGTCGGTAAGCTGGCGCGGAAGCTGCTGCTGGTTCGGACAAAAAGAGTCGAGCGAGTTTTCTATGCCCAACTAATGTAGATTATTTCAGCAATGCTTGTTGTTGTCCGTTTTCTTGTTTTGCTTTTTTTTTTGGGGGGGGGGGGGGATTATGAATTGAAAAGTTTAGTTCAGTCTTTTCAATTTTCCAACATATTTGTTTGCTCCCCTGGGGGCATCAGGTTGGGCAAACTATCGCTCCTGGTCGCTGCTTTCCACGTAAACTATTCAACGAATGAGTGCAGAGCAGTGTTTCGTAGGTGCTGCGGTTGCTGTGCTGCTTGTTTTACGCCTTCCGAGCCATGACTGGCCTTGATCCCGCTCGCTCCTTTATGCTCTCCCGCCGTCTGTGGTTGGTAATTTATTCATCTTCCGCGCAAACCCTCTAAGCCGGAAATGACCGTGCGAGCGAGGCATGACTGCCAAACACAGCAGCAGCCTGCCGTTGAACTTTGTTTTATTTATTTAATTGCAATCTTTAATATTGAAGCACAGCGAGGGGGTGAGTTTTTCTCGTTCAGCCGTGTTTTAGCGTGGCGCTGTTTGTGCGGTTTGTTTGTTTGTTTGCCGTGTATGGCGTTTTCACACAACAAAGTGTAGTTTTTTTCTGTTTGGCAATATGCAAAGCACTTCGACCGCGCTTAGTTTGTTGCAATGGTGGTCGAGGCGTCGTGCTGGTGTAGTGCTTCGATGACCGTTTCTCTTCTCCTTGGGCTCTTTTTTTGTTTGTGCGTTCCTGTTTTACGGTTTTTCTTTCTGTTACTTACAATTGCTCCCGAATTGGTAAACATTACCTACCGCTTTAAGCTGCCTTTAAACCGGTGTTGCTCTGCTGGTGTAATTACTACTACGCCACAAAAGGTGGAGAAATTCATCTCGCACAAAAAAATGTTACTCACTATGCATGCAGCGTTTGGTGCGGCTTGCGAAATGAAATCAAAACAAATGAAATCATACGAAAGATAGCGAGAGAGAGAGAGAGAGAGAGAGAGAGAGAGAGAGAGAGAGAGAGAGAGAGAGAGAGAGAAAAAAAGCAGTAATGAAAAACCTGAAAACACCTTTTAGACAACGACCTATACTTTCGCATACTAACACATACGCATGCTCAAACAGCCTTGGCAATGGAGACGCCCGATGTACGCCGGCATCAGGCGAGAGTTAGCGCCCGGCGGGGGTGAATGCGGGCTTGTTTGCTGGGAGGAAATTAAGAAACGAGAGTGAAAGCACTCTTCGAACACTCACCGATCTTCTTCGGCCAACGCACTGTTGTTCGACGAATTGCCTTCCCCAGGCGCACGCCCGTTTCCCCTCTCGGTTCGCATGCGTTCGTCTGCTTCGGTTTTGCTGATCGTTGTCTCCGAAGTGTTGACTGCTTTTCTGCGCCAAAGCATTCTTTTTTTAAATCCAATCATGGACTCATCAAAACATTTGTGCTTTTTACTATTAGTTTGTTGGTTTTGATTATTTATTTTATTTATTGGTCTGTTTGATTTACAATCTTCTTGTGCTCACGTGTCTGCGTCATGCTGCATTTTGAATTAGTTACATCTATTAAGTTAATTCATATTTTGGTGGTTATTCAATAAATTAATAAATTTAGACATTTGGACGGGTGTCCAATCGCTTTCCTTCTTTCCTTTGAGTACAGTTTTTTTCTCCTTTCAGCACTTTGCGTTTGTCAGCTGGCAGCTAGTACAATCATTCACAGTTAGTTTATGCACCTTCTGCAACACTTGATCGTCACGAGCAACAAACGTGTTGCCTTTCTGTTCGCTTTTCCCCCCTCCTCTTCTTGTTCGCACCGTTCGGGGTGTGAAGGGAGGAAGCTAAAGACGCGTTTAACATACGCATCGCGCGAGCTCCCACCAAACAAAAGGCACAAACAACCGCGAGTGCGGCGACGAGGAGAAGGATGCCGCCGTGGAGCGGCACGGGAAGGCGCACGAGAAACGATCACGTTTACGTTTGCCAAGCGTGCAAAGGCTCTGTTGTTATTTTTACGCTTAAGGTTTTATTTTCTCCCCCTGCACCGCTCTTTTGCTTCACTGCCGTTTGCCGCTGCTGTGGCGGGCGGCCCATTTTTCGCGATTAGTGCTGCACTTGATGAAGAGAGTGTTTCGCATAAATTGTAGGAGGCGAGCGAGCGAGATGCAGCGAGAAACTGTTGGACTCCTCGATTAAAGGGAACTGGGGGAGGGTTCAAAACAGTTCGATTTGCCCTGTCTGTTGGGATGCTATGTGATGCACACACACACACACCAAGTGTAGGGCCAGCAGGCAAGTCAATGTTGCCCACCAACTAGCGCAAAACGAGCAAACGGTCTGTGTAGTTGTGGGAGGCGTTGTTGAGATTTTCACGACACGGGTCTATGAACTTGCTGAAGGTTACGGTTGGTGCAAAGGCTCGGTTTGCAGACGATTTCGTTGTGTGGCGAGAACTGCAATTGGTGCAATCCCACCATCCTGTTCGAAGATCTCGGGGTACATTTCACTGCGATTTGCTTTTTATTTTTTCAGTCGGATTTTCTGCCCCTTAAGTAAATTGTACAAATGTTGGTCTTATTCTGGAGTGCAAACCAGCTCTGGAATTGAAACGGTACAACGATAATGGAATAAAAGGATTAATGCTATGGTAAATTTAATGCTATGTATATTATGCTACGCCAAATAATAGTTACCACGTAGTTTTACCTTGTTTTTTCATAGTTGTATGGGGAAAACCTTCAGATCCAATTTGCCTAATGTAATGGAAAAGTTCTAAATGTTTTCGTTTTTATTTCATAAATAGAATGCAGTTTATGATTATTTACAGCAAAAATTTATAGGATTACAATGAACGCATTTTTCCCTTTTTTGTTAATAAACCCTAAACTATTGGAGGACAATTTATTATTGCATTAATTATAGTATCAACAAATCCCACATTTAGCGAAAGAATGATGTACTTTTCGAGTTGAATTTGAAAATGTAATTAATTGCCAACTTCTCGTTTTAAGACAAGAATTTTCTCCCAAGTTATTTGAATTATGAGGTCATTTATTATTGCGCTGCTGAAGGGCGTCCTTCAATATTGGCAGAAGTAAATGGTCCACGGACAATGACGACGACGACGACTAAAGATCACATAAACAAAAGTGAAACCATTTTTCCCATTCTGTCGGTTCGTCGCTGTCAGTATCAATTAATCAGCTGTACAGTTTGCCCATACGGTCGTGTACAAAATGAACAACAATGCTGCACAAGATGGAACGCTTCGTAATAAGCATTTCAGTTTGCGATCCTCCCGTCATCTTCCTTCGCTTCGGCTCAATTTACGCTGACCGCTTAGTGTACAAACAAATCACATTGAATCATCGCAGACTGACACGGGAAGGATTACCCCTTGTAAAATCGGCATGATGGGTGTGCGAGTCCCGCTTGTTTCGCTAGACGTCTGTTATTGCTTTCAACGTGTATGTTGGATTATTTCGTGTGTGTGTTTTCATGCTGTGACGCCCATCCTCAGTATTTTTTTTAGTTGTTGTTGTTCGTTAACTTCTTTCCTCACTTCCGAAAATACCGCGTGGGTATTGGTTGAAGCTATTTTCGGGTCGCGCATGAACAACCTGTGTGCTATTTTGGGCAGCATGAAGAATTTGAATAATTTAGCGGCGGATTTTATTTTTATGTTTTTGTGCGAAACTGTATGAATTCGGCTGACCCTATAATTTGGTGACATTATACGGTATTACAATAATTACAGTGCTACAGGGTTCTGTTATTGCATAGTTGTTGATTAAATTGTATTTTTTCGCCGCAACAGAAATATAAGAATAAATAAAAGCGATGAGATCCTAAACGCACAAAATGTTTTCTCGAACTCGTATTTCTGCGAACTCAACCCGCTTTACACATTTCACTTTATGCTATTTTATGCCGCAGGCAAAACTGGATATTTGCATACGGATGTGTATTAAATAACCAATCTTCCTTCTCACTTTCATCGAGTGCGGGACCGAAAATTGTAAACCGAACATTGACAATAAATGCTGTCCGGAGATGTTTTTACGAGACAACAATTAACAGCCCCAAATTGTTCAACATTCCTTTCCATTTTGTTGCTGGTGGGAAATGCAGGAAGTTACAATGCAGCGTCCACGATACAATCAATTACGAAAATATGCTATGATGGACCATTGCACTCCTTCAACAGCCGGTCGGTAAGCCCATTGCATAACTCAGGCAAAGGAGCACCTCACCTCACCGCTGTAACACCACGGGTATGTTGCCGGGTTGCATCTTACCACGGACGATTGCTGGCTGGCTGGTGTTTTATTTTCGCCACATCGTGCAGATAGCTTTGCCATGTTTGGTCGTAAAATGTGTGACCAGATTTGAGAAGTAGTAACCGATGAAGTGGGCAACAAAAGACAAATAGAAAAGACAGAAAAAATCCCTAAAGCATATGAAGAGGGAAAGAAGACAGCACATAAAACACAACAATCTGCCAACATTAAAACCATCGCCGTCGACGGTAGCGGATAGTGTACGAGAAACCGGAACCCCGGTACTGGATTCGATCATCGCTTTGATCGTTCCCAGCTGGTCAAGTGAAACAAAACAATCCCGCCTCTACTGCGACACTCTCTAGGAGGGCGCAGAAAAAAGTGGTTGAACCTTTTTTTATTATTTTGGTAGGCCCACAGTGGACAAACACCACTTACCCGTGGATCTGTTGCTCCATTTGTGCTTTTTATGCGTTTCGATAGGAAGCGAGAGGAGAGAGAGAGAGAGAGAGAGAGAGAGAGAGAGAGAGAGAGAGAGAGAGAAAGAGAGAGAGAGAGAGAGAGCATAACGGCGCTTGCATACACATCTCACAAACCCTCTTTGGAATTGTCTTCATCCACCGGGAATAAAACCGAAACTCTCCGTATCGAGAGTGAAATTTGTTTTGGGAAAGCAGCTGTGTGTTGGACGTTGTTGCTGCGTGTACAAGATGTTACACGGAATCGGGTGAACCGTTCGATCGTGTTCGAAGTACAGTTTATTTTATTTTTTTGCTAATTCGCAACACGTTTAACGGATTTGCATTGATTAGTGGTGGAATTGTTTAGAAAACAGTATGTTTTGAATAAGTAATGACACATAGCATAACTTTTAAATCATGGTAACGAATCAGTAATATGTTTAGTTTTATGCTATTGTACCTGCAACTAAAAACAGTTTATCGAACGCCATTAGAAGCAGTGCACTAAGTGTGCAACGCTGCATTTGCGCATCGACTGTAGAGTATCGTTTGTAGTCGGTGAGCCACATTCCACACCGATGAGGTTGTATGGGGAACTCTGTTGCCACTTGCTCGTGTTTACTGACTTTAATCGCACACTTGAGTAAATAATGTACTCCACATTGAGACCCGCCTGCCCTAAACCTTCACAGCGCTCAAACAGTTCAGCTTGTTATAGAAGTCATAGATCAAGCATATGGCAACGCGGTTTTTTTCTTGCTCTGCATCCAGCGCCGGTAATAACACGGTCCCCGAATATGGGCAAACGCTCAAGATCGTCCAGATCTGGCGCGATGATCGACCTCAATTCGCCGTATGCGCTTGTTGCTGGTGGATGCCAGTAGATCCGAACAAAGGTCACCAAGCATGGAGCGCACCGGGCCGTCGTTCTGTGCTAATTGAATGCGTCTGGATGTCTGGAGGGCGCTTCTTCTCCACAGGCCGAGGCGATAAATTGGAATTCTTACAGCGCATGCTTTCTTGCTGACTTCGTACGCCGGCGCCAGGCTCTGCACCCGCCCGGCTTAGTGAAGCGATCGTGATGCCACCAAACCCTTCCAAACAGTTCCACTTTATCACCTCAATCTGTTTGCTAATGGCAAGAGAAAGAGCGAAAGGGGAAGAAAACGTGGCAGCTTCAGCTCATCGTAAAAATAACCCAAATTACTAA
Source organism: Anopheles melas (assembly GCA_000473525.2). Taxonomy (NCBI): domain Eukaryota; kingdom Metazoa; phylum Arthropoda; class Insecta; order Diptera; family Culicidae; genus Anopheles; species Anopheles melas. Next base: position 2,566 of record AXCO02007816.1, on the reverse strand, counting down.
CGCCCATATAGGACGTGCCTCGAGCGCCAATTACGATTGTCAATTGATTGTTCGGCTGGATCAGCTTCCCCTGCTGGGCCTCTCAAACGTACAGCCGGTCCGATGATCGCCATTTGATCAGAAGATCGAATGTAGTGCCATAAATCATTTAGTTGATAGCTTTCATCGAGAAAGATGGGAAAATTACGCTGACCGGCAATCATCATCTGATCGAACCGATTGAACAATCAACTTGCTGGAATCAGCACGACGTCCCTGCGGCAGCAACAGCAACGGTGGAGACAGTTCCTCGCCCAAGCTCGCCGGAACCTTCGCCGGGAACCGGTACCCGCATGCTGTTTTTTGGCTTAGCCCAGAGTGCTCTCGAAGCTACGTACGAGAGCATATTTCTTCCAACGCCAGAGCGCACCACACCATACGGTATAACGGTTCCTTCCGCTTTCACGAGCATCGGAAGGAAAGTAGGCGATCGAGTTGATTAGGCGCGCACTTTGCTGCGCTTTGCTCCTTTGTCGGTGGGAAGGAGGAAGGTAGAGAGGAAGTTAGGGCTGGCAGCTTGCAGGTTGACAGACATGCTTTCATGGTCGTCCGTGTCACGTGCCTAATTTTCGGGCTAACGGATGAAATTTCTCCTTAGTGTTGCCATCTCAAGCACGAGACGATGGCGGCGATACGCTTCACACACGAATATGATGAGCTTTATGGCTATAACTGATGCGATTCTTCCGTGTGGCTAACGGGCGGGCAGTAATGATCCCGCCTCGGGTGTGGAATGGAGCGGCTTCTTTTGACTAGCGAGATTAAAACGTCATTCAGGCGAAAACCCTCAGTGACCGCGAGATTCCGATGGATGTTTTTTTTTGTATTTTAGCTTTGCCTTAAGCTGCACGAATCACGATTGTGCAACGGGTTGGTGATCACGTTTTAAAATTTATTAATATGTATTATTAATAATATTTTAATGTGTCAAGAAACAAAACTCAGAAAAAGTAATTTTCCAAAACAACAAAAGTTTAACCCTTATAGAAATTATATGTATTATTGTGTTTGTGAAAGAGTGCGAAACTTAAAATTCAAACATACAAAACCATTGAAAATGCAGCGCGAATCTCGAATCTGACGGCTAAATCCGTAAGCTCATTTCATCTACAAATCTTAATCCCGCACGCGAACACGGTTCAATGAACAAGGGGCCGCGAAGCATTTGTAAGAAAATGGAGCGATAAACAAGCATCATTTGAATAACCTGTATGGGGGGAGGGGGGAGGCCCTGAAAACCCTCGGCGCCTCCCGTCAAAGGGCACTGCCGACGAATGCACGATCCGTTCAAGTGGAACAGTCTCGAGATGAAATTGAACCAAGGCAGGAAACAACCTCCCTTGAACGGGATTCGTAACACAATTGGACTGGGTTGGGTTTTGGGTGGATTAAGGGTATTATTTAAAACAATAAACCGAGGGGAAGAGATTAGGGAAACGCTGCCGTCTCGAATTCGGGCGAGTAAAGAAGTGGAGCATTGCATTTATGTGACGATCTCGTGCCAAAGACCAGTGCCATGTTTACTGCGGTGAGGGTTGTGTAATTTTTTGTGGAGTTTAAGATAAAAAAGGTTTTATGCCTAAAATTTAACTAATCTTTTTTGCTTCTTTTGATGCCAGTTTTTATAATTTTAATTACTTCAAATGTTTGATACATTTAAAAAAAAATAAGTAAAATACGATTTTATTTTTGAAAAAAGTCGTGTGTTAAATTAAACTGGTAGGAACTGTTTTAGTATTTCCAGTATTGATCAATATTCACGTTTATTTTCCTAGCATGATTTAATTAGTTGATCGTTCATTAAAGCACCAGTATGATTGTCCAACATTCCTTCAGCTATCGACAGTTTTCCAATCATCATTCACTCTTGCTAACTGATCTCACAGCAACAAAAAATCGCCCCACACAGACCACCAACGCAATCGAATCAATCGGAATAACTTATATTTTCCCCTTTTCCGAACAAGGAAAATTGCCGCTTCCTGCATACCGCCGGCCCAACTCAAACAGATCCCCGACGAGCGGCCAGGCATCATTGAATCTCGGTTACATCAACCGGGACTGAGCATTATGGTTGTGGCCGGGGCTTGCAACGGTAACCGAGCCGTGCAATAAAGTGCAGCGATTAGGTGCCAGGCCAGGACGCACGTTTCCTCGCGCTGCTCCACAGGTTTTTAGTACCGGCGGTGGTACCACCCGACAATGACACCTACTGTATATCTACTTTGTTTCGTTCGATTATGTCGATGGTGGGCTCGGATGGGATCGACGCAAGGAGAGGTTACGCGAGCGACCGAGACTACATGATTGCGATGTAATCCATCGCGAAAACCGCATAACTTTGCTGCCACCGACTAGCCGCCCTTGTCCTGCCCGCTGGAGACCATTGCAATGGTCATAATACACAGCGTCGCAGTCGCAGCTCGATAGCGTGGAAAAGAAATGCCTCATTGAGCGGCAACGAAAGATGGGGCCCCCGATAGAGCCAGGGAATGATGAAGCGGGTGGTAGGGGGGGGGGGGGGGCA
>AXCO02007815.1:0-14194 GCA_000473525.2 Anopheles melas | reverse complement strand
GCCCCTTGACGGATATGCATCGTTGGTGGTTAGTGGAAGGTTTTGAACAACATTGCCACCAGGGCTGGGGAGGGCTACGCATTCGCACTACTACGCACTACTGGCCTACGGTGGGGGGAGGGCCGGGTGTCGGTGTTGCTACGTGTCGGCAAATAACAGTCGTTCGGTTTCAGAGGCAGCACGCTACCCGTCTGCATGTAAGGCTGCTGGGCATTAGGTTTCGGCATCTTTATTGTACACCTGCGAGTACTCCCGCCTTTATCTATTTCCTCTGCTTTTTGTAATGGTTCTACAAGGGTTGGGGGCGTCCGTGGGGACTTGCTATGGTGCATGCAACTCACAACTAGCTAACAGTAGCAATTACAGTCGTTTTGTCTTAGGGCTTGTGTCGTTCGCGTACAGTTCAGTCCCATGTCATGTCGCTAGCGTCGTGTACAGTGTGTTGTGTGGCGTTTCTGTGTTGTTCTAAATCGAGTGAGTGTTAAAATGGCGTCACCTCGTACATGCTTACACTACCGTTAAAAGACTCTCATCCGTATCTCATCCCCTGCTGCTGCCGCCGAGGGAAAGGAGAAATTCGCCAAACAACGCATTCGCTCGTGACTTAGTGAATAGTTGCAGCGTGCAGTTAGTAGGTTGACCAAAAAGGCGCAGAAAACAGTGTAACAGCATAATATGAAAAATCTCTCGTTGTCCTAACTAAATCCCGCTTTCCTTTTAACCTAGTGAGCTGATCTAGTGTCTCCCGCTGTGGCGGCGTCCATTCATGCCATCAACACATCGAAATCGTAACAAATGCTAAAGGGTAATAGTTCCATTCGATTAAAACTCTAGCTAGCTTTCCCCTCCTACCGGCTCTATCTAGTCCGCGTCTCCTCTCCTAAACCGTGCAAGCGATAAAAAGATGCATTGTAGAAAAATAGAATTCCTCGTGAGATTAGTGAAATTGTTTTAAAGAGTTCTTTGCTGCTGCTTTTTTTCGATTTTTGTTTTTCATAATCCGTTAAAGAGTGCAATATACAGTTGTAGCATTTGAGTTGAAAGTTACAAGATCAGTGCTGAATTGGGTTGCTTTACTTTTTGGTTTTTGGTTTTGAGTTTTTGGAGTAAAATGTCCACAATTGCCGTTCCTTGTGGCATGACGATAGCGGTTGTGCATAAGGAAGTTGATCGAAGAATCGATTTTCTTACTTCTTTTTACCTTGTTCAAAATCGTGTAAGTAAAATGCATTGAACGAACGAACCGGAATGTGTCTCTATCTATAAATTACGCTACAAATTCTTAATGCTTGTAAAAAGGTTTAATGTTTTTTTTTTGTTCTTGTTGTTATAAAACGTTGATTCGCTGCTCTTACCTATGTATACTATCATTTAAACGGTACCGATCGATCCTTACCACTGTGTCCTGTGACTCTTACGCCTTAAATAGAGATAGAATTAGACGTTAAAAACAAACCATCGAACGTAGCGGAATGGATGGAAGAGATGTACTTAATACACATTGGCACGAACCGAAAACACAAACGCTTTTGTAATAATAAAAATACATGTTACGTGTCAAGCGCAGTGCGTTACCGAAGCCGAAGGTAACAGCTGTAACGCTTTGTCGAGCTTACGCTTCTGTGGCACTTGAACAGTCGAACAACAACGAACAACGCAAAAGCACAATAAGACGATACAGTGGTGCATTCTCAACCCACCCGATTGTCGATAAAGTGTTACATTTGGCAAATCCTTTGCTACAACCATCCGATTCCCTACTGTGCGGTTCGCGCGTCCGTTACGTCTACTCGACCCGACTCGCTGTAAACGCTGGTAGGTTGGCGCTCGCTTTATTTTACTAACGTTCTGCTAACGAAAACTGCCGCGCCACATCTGGTGAGGAGTGGAAAAATTCGTCTAAACTAAGTCGTACCTTTTCGCTAGTGTTAAAATCGTGTTACGCTTCTTTCTTTTTTTTATCATATTAAATACCGGTAATCAATCCGAAATCGGAAAGGTCTTACAAGATAATTGGCACAAAATCACAACATTTTTCCCGCTCCCCATTGCTGGTTAATATAATGTGTATGTGTATGCACACTGCACACCGTCAGAGTGGCGTTGGTAGCGGTTTGTTGCTTTGGTTTCTGTCCGCTGCACCCTGTTCTATCGATCGAGATCGAGATCAACTCGATCCCGCAAGGGTGGAAACTTAGGAACCCCGTGGGCCGTGTGCCTTGTGTGTGTCTTGTGTGTGTGTGTGTGTGTGTGTGAAACTGAAAAGTGTTAGTAGGTAGTAGCTGAATTGTCATCTCACCTCTGCTCGCTTCAGCAAAACGAGAGGTAACTTGCGTGTGGCGTGTGCAATTCAATTCCCTTTCGCTTACTTGAACGGTTCGTCGTTGAAAACGGGGAAGGGCTGTATTTGCTCTATTTGCTTCTGGTGCAACACAACTGCACTTACTATTATTATTGTTGTAGGTTTTTTTTTCTTGTAGTTGGTAGTTCTATCTGCTCGAAGGGCTACGAGTTTCGCTTCGCTACGTTAACATGCTAGTTGGAAGGGGGGCTATAGTTGCGTCGCGTACGCGTCGTCTGTGACTATCTGTTGTTTGTTGTATAAACTCACCTGTATTACAATTGTTACTTTGGTATATATGGTATGTATATATGTATATATTAGTACGAATATTGTTTTTGTTTTTGCTAACAGTTTGGCTCTAACAGACAGGCGGTACGGCGTACGGGTACCATACCACTATTGCTCTAATCCATCTCATTAGAAAGTTAGGGAACTGTCCCGCTACGGTAAGGATGTTTGGTGTATAATTGCTTTATATGTGTATATATATGGGTATACGTGGGTGCTGTGTATGTAGCTGTGTAGTACTGGATTATTAATATATTCGGTTGCTGTTTTGCTTTTCTTGTTTGATTAACACGGGCTGCGCCGTTTTATTTATTTTGGTTGTTGCTTGGCTGTTGTTGTTGCGATTATATAGTGTAATATATGTATAGAGATATTGTTTGAATATTTTTGTTGTACGGGGTATACGTATAGCTGTTTGATTTGTAACCTGCAGCAATGCTACTACTTTCACCTATGCGTCCTTGTGTGTGTTTGTTTGGTACGGTATATATGGGAACACATTGGGAACCCCCTACTGGATCATCTTGAACCGAACAGTTAAGTGTTGTGAGGGTCGTCCCGGGAGTTTGTGGACAAGGATACAGGAAAGGGATAGCTAGGGCAGGGAAATGAATGGGACCACACCGAGGCGAGCAGAAGCCAAGAGCCAATCCACGTTGACACGTCGGTCGATTGGGGCGACTGCGGTTTGCGTTGCAGTTTCGTAATTGAATTCCTGAGCCAGTCACGGGGTGGGAATGGGAGCGGGTTGCAAAGTTTCGTTTCCGTGGTCATTCAATTTTCTCACGTCACCACCATCCTCGCTTCGGAAGCAAGCAGCTCTGGCTGAAGGGCAAACTGTGCGGTTTTGCCGGTAATTTAATTTCGCAACCATATTACCCGCTCCGATGGAGGGGAGATGAGGTCCTGCACAGTGCAGGACGGGGCTTGGGCGTGTACCGTGAATCGTTCGCTGTTGTGCGCGGTGCCTGAGACGTTAGTTTAGTGCGAGGGATGGAGGTAGGAAGGGGGCAAAACCAGATTGTCCACCGTCACGCTAGTACGCGCGGCGCTGGTTTACTTGTTGCAAATTTGAATATTTAACCCAATCGACGGGGGAGATCTAGCTTCGCAACCCTAACCGTGACTAGTACAGACAACCCTGGGAAAGGGTCAACCCCCTGCCCAGGTTGAAACGGCATGGCGCTGGTACGGTAGTGTCGAAATTAGTGTCACTTTTGAAACAAATTTGAATGACTCGATGCTTCCGCTCCGGTCCTCGGATCAGGATGTTTCCCCAAACAAAACAAACCGTATCGTGAACCGAACCCAAACACTGAAGCGTGATAGGCGCGTTGAAATGACACCGATACCAGTGAAGTTCCAGCAGGTCTTTTGCGATGTTGTGGTGGTGAAGTAGGGGATGATTTGATTTCGTTGCGACAGCAGTTTGGGGTGAACTATTGCTTTGATTATAAGTTGTTTACTCAGCAAGCAGTCTAGGAGTCGTGTTGATGACACCGTACGGACGTTAGCACCTTGTCCAACACCTGTCTTCCTTTGTCCGCACGGTTGTAGGATGAGTATATTATATTGGGCTTACTGCGCGTACACTAACTATTTCCATCTGTAGTTGTTTGATTTGACGCTAGGTGGCGCGCTGGAGCGCTGCTGCACTGTTCTCTCTCTCCCTCACTTATTCGTGCGGTTTGATTTACTATTTTTGATTAAGTTTAGTTTTGATTTTACTGCTACAAAGCCATCTGACGGAGGAATGGGGTACGACTATGCTTGGATGTGTGGTGGAAAACCAGCTGTTGCTGTGCATTGTAGTATTCCGGGTCTATATTTCCTTTGGTTATGTCTGGTATGTTGGGAAGTGTCATCTTACTCTCTCTCTCTCTCTCTCTCTATCACTCTTCGTGCAGTGTGTTTGTTTGAAAGCAAAATCGAACGTAAAAAAAACGGATGCAAGCTTAAACGTGTATTTCGTCGTGATCGAACGACGGCGACTTGTCGAAGCTGGCCTGATGGTATAGTCGGGCCCGGGACGACTTCTTCCGCGCACGGCTCTGCCGTGCGCGGGCTTTTTGCTATGGAGGCTTCATGTTGTCCTGCATGATGCACTCCATACAAGAAGCGTGCGTCGACTGGGAAGCGTATTGCTGTTGCTGCTGCTGCAGATGGTGCTGGTGTTGCTGCTGGAGCTGCTGCTGGTGCTGCTGCTGGTAGGCGCGCCGATCGTGCTCGATGCGGGCGTAGTGCAGGTTCGGATTTTGATCGTAATCCAGAAACGAGGAGCTGTCGATCGACCGGGACGAGGTAAGGCGGTACGTGCGCTGGGGCGATGCACCGCGGCTGTGGCTCTTCGGAAGGGGCAGTGGGCCACGGGCTCGCTCGTAGTGCCGCTCGGGCGACGGTACCCGGCTGTAGAAGCGCTGCGGGGACACTGGGCCACGCGAGGAGTGGTGCTCTTTCGGGGGTGAGTAGTGGCGACTACCGCGCCGTTGTGGGGATAGCCCCCGCGGGTAGTTGTTGCGAGTTGGGGACGGTCCACGGCTACTGTAGCTTTGCTGCGGGGATAAACCTCTTCCGTAGCTGTGGGGGGAGGTACTACCGCGGTAGTACGCACCGACACGCATCGGAGAAGCACCGCGGCTGGCGTGTCCGGAGGAGCGTTGGGGCGAGGGGCCACGACTGTGGTAACCGCGCTGCGGGGAGGGACCCCGACTGAACGAACTCTGCGGCGAGATGCCTTTGAACGAGGACTGGGGCGAAAGGGATAGACCGCGCGTCAGGGAAGTTTGTGGGGAAAGACCACGCGCGTAGCAACGGTTCGGGGACACATCGCGACTGTACACGTTGAGAGGGGAGCTGGAGCGGCTGTACGAGCCCTGCTTGCGGTACTCCCCGGTGGACCGCTCGGACGAGATGCTGTACCGCTTTTTGCTACCCTCGACCGAGGACGCATCGAAGCTGGTGTTCGGGGAGTATCCACAGGACGACTCGTACCCTTCGACCGAGCGCATCCGCTCGGTGCTACCGACCGAGGCGCTCCGCTTCGCCCGCCGTACCTTCTCGTCGCGCGTCGCATTCTGGTAGATATGTGGGTAGTCCTTCTCCACGCCAAGATACTCGCTCGACAGCGATAGATAGCACCGATTGCCCGTGGCCGTCTGGTACTGTTCGTAGTCGGACGACAGATTTGCGTCCGTTTTGGACCCCGTGCTGTCCGAACTTTCGGTCGGTTTGCTCCCGACGGAGGGGCTCACGGAGCGCTTCAGAATGCCTCCCACGACACCGCCTCCGTTCGGTTGCTTCTTCTTCAGAATGCCACCTTCGGGGGGCTTTTTGTTGGAGGTTGTAGCAGTAGCACCAGCACCAGCACCAGCACTCGGGCTCGATGCACGCCGGGCCCGGTCGGGGCTCTTCTCGATGCGCACGTGCCGCTCGATGTCGATGCTGTTCCGCGGCGACTTGATCTTGATGATGCGAATCGGGCTCTTTTCACGCTCGACCGACTTCATGCGCTTCGGTGACTTTGTCTTCTCCGGCTTCGGGCTGAGCGTACCGTCGGGCGACGAGTTGGCCGACGATGCGCTGAGCGTGTGGTAGCGCTGTTCGCCCTGTGAGCCCCCGTCACCCTCGGACGAGCTGAGCCGCTCCTTGCCGGACGCTTTCTCGCCCGCCCGCTCCGAGCAGCTGTCATCGCTCTTGCCCGAACCGGAACTGGACGACATCTCGGGCGGTGGCGCTACGGCGGAGTCACTGGAATCGGTGGACGCTTTCAACGCGCACTGGTTCGGCTCTTCAGCTTGGGCTTTGGGAGTGGTGGAGGAGTAAGCGATCTGGGGAGGAGAAGTTGGATGGGGGGCGGTCGCGATCGGTTGCGTCTGGTGTGTGGTGGTGTGGGTAGTGTCGTGTGGGGTCGCCGGCGACCGTGCCCGTGTCGGCAGTGGGGAGGCACCGACGGCCGGCGTAACGCTGCCGGGCTGGGACGGCGCCAGGCTGCCGGTGGTCGGCAGCCCGGTCTGTTCGCGTTCGTAGTGCTGCTCCTTCAGATTCTCCATGTACTCTACTATGTCCGTCTGTATCAGACTGTCGAGATTGAGGTTCTTGAGATGCTTATCCATCGCACTGTCCACCTGGTGGTCTTTTTGGGTCGGTTTCGGCCGCTCGGCGGTGGTCGCGCCGGCCGCACCCTTGGTCGGGTCAAACATCTCTACTACACTCTTATCGCTACTGGGAGAAAGTCGCTTACCTAGATCCTTCATCAGCACCGGATGGTAGGTGGCCGGCGGATGGGACGACTGTATCAGGCGCGCCTGGCTGCCGGTGCTGCCCACGGACAGCGTGGAGGTGGTGCTGTGAACGGGAGAAGGTGGACCAGGCGGACAAAAGTTAGCAAGCGACGAACCTTTCTAAAAAGGGAGAAGAATCCCTGCCAGGATATCATACCTCAACGTCAGATGGTTCGGTGTTTTGCCCAGGGAAGATTTCGGCTTCACCGTGCCCTGCTGGGAATCGTCCTCGCCCTCCGATTTGGTACCGGGGTCCGGTTTTTCCTGCTCACGCTCGTTCATGTTCCGTCGGCAGGCGGCCACTTGCTCTAGAAATTCCACACGGTAGAGCAAAGGGAGAACAACTCACGTGTTTAAAATGTACGCAAAAAGGTTTGATGGTTTGAGGTTTCTCTCTCTTACCTCCCACATCGCCCACCGTCTTGCTGCGCATGCGGAACTGTCCACTGTACTGCGGTACCGGCGGGTCGTCCGCCTCCTGGCTGCCCGAGGTCGTGTTATCGTAGTCGATGTTTCCGGACGAGTGGCGCTGATTGATCTTGGATTTCTTCGGCTTGCCTAGCGTCTGCGAACCTTGCATGATCTGGGGCTGGGAGGGAAAAACGGGGGTTTAAACTTCCTGCCCCATACTGGTTTTGCTGGTTTTCTCAACCCAAAAAAAAAAAAAAAGGAAATAGTAACAAACACACTAACCTGCTGCTTTGGTCGCTCGAGGGTTTGCGAATTGCCGGAAGAAGAGTTGCCGACGCCCGTCATCGAGTTGGTGCTGCCGCCCATACTCTTCAGCGACGGTATCGACATGTTGCGGACGCTTTCCCTTATAATCTGCCGGATCGTCTTGAGGAACGCGTTACGGAACTCGGCGGTGCTGTAACAGGAAGGAGAGATTTGTACAAACACATGCCCCAGGTGAGACGCATTACGCCAGGAGGGCAAACACGGCGTAATGTAACAAGCGCTCATGTCGATTGGAAGCGGATGTTTGGGGGGGGTAAAATGGTGCCGTTCACTGCTCAAAGTATTTCCGTACACTTGCAGCATCTTCCGGCGTGCAAAAACAACTCCTTCGCCCAAGGATAGAGAAGGCAGCAAGATACAAAATCACTCACAGAGAAGAGTGTTCGTTTCAGTGATTTACCTTCCTGGCGTGTGTCGTGTACTCGCGGACCGAAGCGGATGTTTGCGACGGGTTTGAGATTGAGATTGTTGAGAGCAACTGAGGCGCTGGGAGTTTGTTTTCTTCAATCATCGTTCAATGCGGGCGCTATTACGCTAGCTTCCCTCTGCTAATCCGCAAAAATTGCACAGAGTGGCGCGGCTCTCGTCTCTTGGCCGGCAGTGAATTGGATTGGCGCTTTCTTCCATCCAACCCGACAGTTTCTTGTAAAGGAAGCTCGCCACAGCGAAGGAGAAAAACATGCTCCAACTATGGATTGGAAAGTTGGCAGAAACTGGCGCGTGGAGCGCCCGAACGGGCAACGACCCACCACCTTCTTGAGTGTGTAATGCCCTTTCAGGGCAGGCATCGAGCTGCATCGTAATCCGATTTAAATTAATAGATTTCTGTTATTCCGTGCACTTTCTACACGGTGTACCGGCTTACAGCGTCGCAGCAGCAGCATATGTGCGCTTTGTTTGTCTTCGGTAAATCCCTGCTTTCAACCGAGACGTTGAAATTGTTTTTTGCCTTTCTTTCAACCCCAGCACTTTTATCTCTACTATGTATTTATGTGTGTGTGTGTGTGTGCGTGTGCTTCAATTGAAACTTTCCATCCATCGAATGAGCAACTTGCCAAATCTAGTTTAGTGGATTAGCGCTTACCTGTTCGACAGTACGTAGACTTTCTCGGAACGGCGCTGCAGCTGGGACCGGAGGTGTATCAGCTCCCAGAGGAAGTGCGAATCCATGTCCTTGGCGGAGGAAGCCCTTACCTGTACCTCGGTGACCGGTATCAGCACCTGGTAGCGGATGATCTCCACCTCGTTCGTGGCGTTCTTGCTCGAGACGCCCTGTTTGTTTTGTTTTGGGAGTAGCAAAAAGACACCAAAGTTTGTTAAGTAAACTCCACTCCTTTGTTCTGCTGCCATCAAAAGTGCTACGCTTACCATGAGCTTTTTCTTCTGCCGCAAACGCTCCTTGCACAGGAAGACGACCGCCGACTTGAAGACGAAGCACATCGCGTGCAGCTCCAGCCCCTTCTTGATCTTGCCGAGAAAGTCGCTGATGTTGAGCCACTCGACGCCACCGTAGTAGAGCAGATCGCCTAGGTCGTTTGGTGGGTAAGAGAATGGGCAAGATTGTAGATCTGTTGTAGTTTTTTATTTGCAAACTCAAAGAGATAAAACGAGTGGAAAGATGGCGATGGTGGAATAAAACGAAAGCGGAAACTAAAACAGGACAACCGGGAAGTAGGAGCGCGGGATAGTCAAAAGCCTGAGGGGACGGTTTGTGTCCATACTACCAGGGCTGAGATCGATCGGCTGCTTGCAGGACTTCTGGTGCTGCCGGAACAGATGGTCAAAGATGGCACCGTACTCCTCGTGGATGCGCTGCATCTCGTTGATGTGCTCGGCCACCTTCTCCATGCCCTTCAGTGCCTCGACCAGGTGCAGATGCTCGGCCGCGTTCGGATCGGTCAGGTTGCGCAGCTGCTGCAGCAGCAGCGGATACTTCAGGATGCGCTGTATCGGTTTGATCAGGAACGACTCGAGGGTGCTGCTGTGCTGCTGTTTGGGATTTCTAGCGGCCAGGAACTCCTGCAGTGCCTGATTGCCTTCATCTGAAGGTTGAAGGTGACAGAAAGCAGAGCGTTAGAGATGTGCTTGAGACATGAAGATATGGTCCAAAAGCAGAGTCTTACTTGGATGCAGCACTTTCTGGGCCTTGCTGTGGCTGGCACAGAAGGACGAGTAGAGCTTGAAGTGGTTGACGTAGTACAAAAATGCGGATCCAATGGCAAACAGTACGTTCTGAGGTGTAAATGTTAAGTTTAGAAAACAGAAATGTTTATAAAAAGGAAACGGCAACAAGTCATCGGCACTGCAATCTACCTACCTTAAACTGGCTCGGATGCTCCAGCTGATGGAAGTCGGGCTCGAGATCCAGCGCTTCCTCGAGATTGTTCAGGAACTGGCGCTGGAATGTGACGATCTCTTGAATGTTGCCGAACAGTGCCGTAATCTCGGCATTAGACAGGAATGTTTCACGCTTCAGCGGCTCCAGATAGTACTCGAGCAGATTGTTCAGATGCTGCATCCGTGGGAGTCAATTAGAAATGGTTCAAGCTCACCGTACAATCAAGCACCCGTTGTTGTTGTTCCGCCCGTAACCTACCTTAACGTACGATTTCTCCGTGTCCACCAGCTCGAGGATGACCTTGCGCAGCTTCTCCGCATCGGTCAGCTGGCGCGACGGTGTGAGCATGACGTTCGACACGGACGACGCCACCGAACCGGTGGGGCTGGATTTGCGCGTCTCCTGCGGCGAGCGACAGAACCCGGTCACCTGTTCGGCCGACTTGAGCAGATTCTCGATCTCGAAGCTGCTGGTGCGCGACGACGGCTTGGAACGGTCCATCGACAGCAGGTGCGGATCGTTCGAGGAAGGTGCGGGTGAGCTTTCGACCTCCGGCGAGTACACCTCCTTGCCTGCAATACACGAACGTCCTTTGAACGTCAGAAGCGGCAGAAGAACACAAGGTAGGAGTGTGTGATTTTTTTTGCGGTTTTGATCATTGTCAGCCATAGGCAACATGCGCGCACAGAGCGAAGGAGAGAGAGAGAGAGATACAAGGAATGCTTCAAGATGGATACTTACGCCAGCCGGGAGCGGGAACGATTAGGCCTGATATCATCTCCTCGCTAATGACGGGTGGATCCGATGGTGGCGGTGGACACACCAGCGACTCGATGATGTCGTCGGTCGAGCGCATGATGCCGACGAGATCCGGTGGTTCCGTGCGGGAAGATCTGTTCATGAGAGGGTGGACAATGCATTTCAGTTTAAAGCGGTGGTGCGATGAAAGCACTTTGAACCTACCTCATCATCATGCATAAGGCTTGTTCTTCCTGAAGCACACTTTCCAAGTACATCATGTCCAGGTCGGAAACGATTGCACCGTTTATCACAATTATTTCATCACCTTTAATGACACCTGGTGTGAGAGCGTTTGGAGAGGGGAGAAGAATAGATAAGACACCGTAGGATTGAGCATGAACGCTCCTCTGCACGGACGTACCGTTCTGCATGGCAACACTCTTGTCCTCGACGCGGCTCACGTAGCAGCAGAGCTCGTCCTGCCGGTCCGCATTTTCGATCAGCTCCGCCTCCACCGAGAAACCCCACATCTGCTCGAGCGTTGTTCGTTGTAGTTCTACTTGATATAAAATTTTCGCGCACACTTCCACTACCTCATGGGTGTGTAGCTGAGGGATGAGTTGAGACATGGAAATGAGGATTAGTAGATGTTGCCACTCGGTCCCGTTCCTGCCCCGTTCCAAACACTTACATATGTTTCAATCAAATCGTTTCTGTGAGGAACAAAGTAGTTGTGATCTTCCATATCCCGGCGCTTCTTCACCCGCACGAAGTGCTCCATCGGGTTCAGGTTCTTGCGGCTGCAGGCGCTCGCGAGGAACTCCTCCACCGACATGCCCTCGCGCAGGTAGACCGTGGCGAAGGTGTTCTCCGGCAGCGCCACCTTGTAGCTCTTTTCCGGCTCGTCGCGCGAGTTGATCTGCATCGAGCGCCGGCTGGAGCCGCTGTTCGAGCGCGACAGGATCGGGGGGCGCCGCTTGGTCGCACCCCGGCCCGCCAGCAGATTGTTCAGCAGCGAGGGCGACCGGGCGCAGATGAACGCGTGGAACGACGACACCGTAAAGACGCCGAGCTTGTTGAGCGTGTTCTTGGTGGGGCGCGACACGTGCGTCAGCAGTGACTTCGGGTTCGGCAGCTCGCCGTTCTGGAGCGACGCCATGTAGCAGCGCAGGCGGAACTGTTCGCAGTGCAGCCGCTCGAGGTTTTCCTCCCACTGCAGTATCTGCTGCTGGATCTGGTGGCGCGTGTCCGCATCGGTGACGACGCTCTGCTGCAGGTCCGCCATGTGCTTCAGCTTGTGATCCTGCGAGAAGGGGGCAGGGTAGGGGTAGGGAATACGGTCATAAGAAGGATGCAACAATGAAGTTATTAATGTATTGAGAATTTTTTTTTTGTCATAGCTTTAGGAGGTTCGTTACTCAAACTATGAGAATAACTTATTCGCCTAAAAGTATGCAATACGTATTGTAAATCGCCCTAAAAAGTTCTATAGCAGTACTTTGGAAAGGGTCAAATCTCCATTAAGGTATGCAATTTGTGCACCAATGCAACTGAATAAAGTTACTTATTAGTAATAATATGTTTGATTTAGTATAAATTTTGGCATTTTCTCACAAGAATTGCATTAAAAACAAATCCGGCCAAAAATATCCATTAGTCTTTTCAAGAGACGTAATACTTTTGCTGTAGTTTAAAGTCTTTTTCACAGTTTTAATGTTGAATTGTAATAAGCCTAAAATTATGCAATGTTTAGAAGTATCTGCGCTTAGATACTATATAATAGTAATAGAGTTCTAGTTATAGTTCTACTTTAGGTGGTTTGTCTCACGATTACCTTGAATGACAAATCCGCCCTAAAGTATGTGATATGTAGAGCAATGTGCTCTAAATAATTGTGGTTGGAATAGTAATATCTTACTAAGTATAAGTTTAGGCATTTTGTCACACGATTCAAAACAAACAAAAAAATATAGAGGCTTTGAGTTAATTGGCATTATTCGCCTCTTAATAATACGACTGCAATGATTTGCAGTGTGCCTTTAGATACTACATGGTACTAATATCATTTTTGTTATATTATGACTTCGACAAGTCCGCCTAAAAGTATGTGTTTTGTCGAGGAAAGCGCCCCAAGTTATGCATTTAACAGTACAAAACGTTCATACAGGTATGCTGTCCGCACTCACGTGGTCACTTACCGATTCTATTGCTTTTTCGAGGCGGAAGATTTCCTCCTGGAGCAGATGCAGCGTACCCGTCTTGCCGCGGTGTCGAGCGAACGCGGCCGCGCAGGCACTGTGTATACTGTTCACCCAGTTCTCCAGCTCGACCTGGCAGGGCGCCTGGAACAGGTACGCGTCGCCGAAGGCCGTGCTGAGGCAGAAGATGTAGTCCCGCTTCGGATGCTCCGGTATCGGCTGCATGATCGCACCGTCGACAATGATCAGATGCTTCGGGGCGGCCTCGACCGAGCGGCCCTCGCGCGAATCGCACGGATAGAACAGCAGGGTCGTACCCTTCAGGCACACCCAGTAGCCCTTCCAGCCGCGCTTGCGGGCCAGCTCGATCTGGTGCTTCTTGCGCAGCAGCCACTTCTTCACCGACAGGAAGCTGCAGGCGAGGCAAAGAAAACGGGTCGCGAGATGGTCAGAACATGGCTCCAAGGGGACCGTTTTGCCCAGCGATACTTACCCCGCCTTTCGCACAGCGCCAGTACAGTTGAAGGAGGCGGCCGCCGTACCGGTCGCCTTCGCTTTGTACGGTGAGGCCATCACGCTTTCTCCGTCATCCTCATCCGAAACGGCTGTCGTAAGGCTCATGCGATCATCGTCCGATATCTGGAAGAGAGGAAAATGGGAGAATGCAAATGTAGAGCGGATAAGCAGGGGAGGCAAACAAGCCAGAGGCCGTTTTGAACGGCTGGCGTGTAATCCTGTCGTAAGTAATTCCCTCACGCCTGCGGGGCAATCCAGCAATAGTACGGTGGCGCATTATTTATGCAGCAAGGGCGAGAAACGAAACGAACGGGGCGAGAACGAGACACGGCTGAGCCAACAATTCATTGTAATTTGTCACCGTGGATCAGCGCACGGCAAGCGAAATCCGTGTGATCCGAAGCGTGAGCATACATTTGCATTACAGGGCGGCTTTTGCCTTTCGGGGCGGGGAAGGGGTATGATTGCTTAGGGACAGGCGTGCGTACGCTAGCGAATTCACAGCTGGCGTGCAACAAAGTGTGTAAAGTGCATTGTGTAAATTTGTGCCCATGCCCCGTGGCGGCGGCTATCGATAGCGGAAATAGAGGGCAGAGAAGACGCACGTGACGCTCTGTCGCGCGGAAATAATAATGATGCCCGCCACTGACTGCCAGCGGCACGGTACAAAGCATTACGCATTCAACCGGTTGCATCGCGGTGCGCGATCGGTATGCGATTGGTAAAATGTGGTAGAAAATGATAGTTTTGC
>AXCO02007812.1:0-14166 GCA_000473525.2 Anopheles melas | reverse complement strand
AAAAACCCACCACTGCGACAATCGTCCACCACCAAATCCCAACCGGGGACGTAACCCGGGTCCTTCTTAGCGTACTACAACGTAACATGCCGATTCGTTACAAGAAACACGAACAACAAGCACACACTCTGCTACCACTGCTGCATTGTCCCGTATTCTAACCATTCCGCCCTCCCCCCCCCCCTTACACACACACACACATTCGTAGGCAAATTATGTAACGATAGTTTTTTTTACGTTGATGAGCCACCGGGTGGTTCGCACAAACAGCCGCACACGTACAAATCACTTTGCTCTTACGGGCTTGAGAGGTGCGCTGTTTAACATCCACTACTACCCCTACCCAACCACCGTCCAGCTGCAATAGTCGAAAATATGCTGAAGAAGTTAGGCACTTCCTCCTGCCGTCTCCCCACACACAGCCGAAAGAACAAGTGAAAATTAATGACACAGGAATCTTGACATGATTAATTGCACTTGCGAAAGACACGATGACAGCAATTCAAGTGGAATGGTGGAAACATGCAATCAATAGCATACACGCAGCAGTACAAAGAACGTTGTGCCTGGGTGTGCCGCTATGTAGATGGGTGGGAAGGAGATCCTTAAGAGGTTGTGTGCCGGAGCTGCTGCCCAGCTTCTGGGTTCTAGTTTGACATGACGTTCGAGCTTTGACGTGACAAACGAGACGCTCGGCTCGACACGCTTTCCATCGCACATCGCAACCGTAATCGCTCAGCCCCACTTATCGTTATCGGTGGGAAGTCAAGCTTTTACCAAGCATCTCGATTGACAGTCGAAAAGACGTCCAATGGACGGCAATAGGGATTTAAAAAAATAGACGAAAAAGACAAAAAGAAACAATACCACTTTTGTTATCAAGAGAACAATCTGGAACTTGTTCTTTTGTTGTTGTTGGTTAGCGTTCTAAATTTAAATCACTTATTCTGTTTAGCATCACGCTTCGATCAGATCAAATGTCAAAGAAGGACTCACTTGCTCGACTTGTGCCATTAAGAACAAGTGCTGCACGCGTGCGATTGCTCTTTTTCCCCTGAACGATAAAGAAAATTTGTGGTTTCATAAGCAGCCACTTACAAAATCCTGTCAACTTCAGCGTTTCGATCATGCTGTCAATGTGTGCGCGTTGGTCGGTTAGCAAAGGAGGAAGATGAAAAAGGATACTATACCACCGTCTACCGCCGAGAACTGAAAACTCATCGTCGCGATAATCAGAACACGGGACAGAATATCACGCACGTTCGGGAGAGGCAAAGGCCACACGAGATACCATTACGACCGGCAGTTCAGCATTCAGGAGGAGTGACGGTCTCATCCTAGCCACCCGTGATGGCACAATCAACGCGTTCCGTGGCGATGTATAGCAAAAGTGGAAGCAAAAATCCAATGACTCGCCTGCGTACACCATTCTGCTTTCTTTCCATTTACCACAAACACACACCCCAAAATCTCTAGGTTCGCCATAGCACACACGCACGCATCGCTAATGCCACGCATAAATGACGGCGCAGCCCGTCATTCTGGCCTGTATTGGCTTTGGCTGTTCATTTTAGCCACAAACCGTTTAAGCCACTCGAGCAAGGCAGCTGCGATGCGCTCGAGGGCATCCTTGCGAAAGCCTGCGTCGGATGACGGGCGGATATCACAACCCAGGGAGAGGTGGTGTCTTTGGGTGATATGTTTTGAAAGAAATCAGAAATAACAAAATGGAACACTCGAGGATGAGAAAATGCAGCACGCCGAAGAGTAAATATAAGAAGAAAATCCTTGCCTTTTTATCATACAGAAGAGAAAAAAAACGGCTCACGTAATTCTCTTCCCATTGGGCGGTTCAAGCATCGTTGGCTTCCGCTTTACTTATGGCTACTATACACACACACACACATAAATTAACGGATATCTATACAAATACAGTGCGCTGAACTAAGGCACAAGCGCCATTATTCCACACTGCACGCAGATACGCATCAAGGGCTGCACACACCAAAAGTCATTAAGTGACGCAATTAACGATAAACGAGAAACGACCACTCGGGGGAATGTACTTCGGCGGAAGTGTCCAATCGTTGGGCAAGGAATCGTTCCCTCCCAAGGGGATAGTTGCACGTGTCGAAACGATTGGCGAGTTGCGGTTGGTGTAGAGGTTTGGTGGTGTTTTGCGGAGGAAAAAAGCTTTTCCGAAACATAAAATAATAACAAAAAAAACAGAATCGATAAAGTAATTGATTTTTCGTGGATTTGTAGCAGAGCTGTTGATAGTGTAACGATGTCCAATGTTTTCTTGGGAAAATCCTTCGGAAACAAACATTAGTACACGGCAATGGCCATCATGTGTGCCAACGTATTGCGCATTGTCATTGTGTGATGGATGCGACAAGTACTAAACGATACATTAAACGCCCACTAGACAGAGGATGGGTACCGGCATAGCAAGGAACAAAAACATGACCGAGCTAAAACTCCGTTCCAGCCGAAATTTGTACCATTTTTGTATTGCGATTCAAAATCGATAAAACAATCACTTTCTGTAGTGACGCAACGCACTCCTCGCTCCACCCATCCAAGGATAGTCAGCCGGGATATGTGTATAGCAGGAAGAGGGGCACACACTTGAGGAATTTTGAGACAAAAACAAAGAAACAAAGGAAACATTCATGTGACCCCATTTATTTGCCACCACTTAAGGCGCGCCACCGCCGAGCGCTCGGCAGCATTGTCCTACATAATGTGCGAGTGGTGCGAGAGCCAAGGGCCAAAAACAATGTTGTCCCCCCTTGTCATGGAGATATTTTATTTGTCGCTTAAGACGTAGCTAGGATAAACACAACACACTTACGCTTGAGATTGCCACATTTAGCAGGAAAGAAATGGAAACATTTGCCTTTCCATGGAACGTTTTGATTTTGTTCGTCGACGCTCGCCGGAATGTCGCATCAGTCGTGTGTAACCCACATATATACGACCCATATAGAGACCAGCATTTTCAGGTTCTAATTTTATTTATGATATTGCTTCTCTACAACATTCTAGCACGGTGTGTTTTGGTTTTATTTATTTATTTTCAGGAAATTTAGGCTTGTTCCACCCAAACCAGCATACGAAACGAGGAAACAAAGCAATATGCAACGACTTTCAGGATCCATCTTCTCCAGGGTTGCGTACGACACAGGATTAAAGACACAGGTTGTGCGGTATGGCCCATCAAGAGAAGATGTCTTCCGTTATGTGAAGAAACGAAAAACATTCTTTTATGATCACCATGAGTGGCTCACGTTCGACCCCCGAGCGGACGACAACTTTTAACAACTACAACGACAACATGCAAACAAAAAGACCATCCTCCTTTGGTAAGCCTTTTTCTCCAGCTGCCACGACAACAACGATGACAGAACGACACATGTTGCCGTAAGAAAATAACTTTTTTCCCTTCTCTCCGTAGCGAAGATGAACTTGAGAATGCGGAAAACATCAATGAACGGTAGCGGTAGAAAATTATCTCACGTACCGAAGAGCGGAATAAACGGGTCTCAAATGGGGCGGGAATGGGAGCAGAGCAGAAGTTTGAAAGAAAAATAAGAACCACACTGGGGCAGCACAACCTCGGCAGGACCTAGAACCATCAGGAAATCGGAAGATAGCGCACAAAAGGAAGCAAGAAAAACGGCCAACCAACGAGATGAACAGCACTCGGAAGACTCGACTAAACCGGGCACAGGGCAGGATGTTTCGTACGCGCGCGCCTCACTGGAGAGGAAAATTTGTGAAGGTATTCATTTCAGCACTTTTTTTCAGTGCCAAAAAAAAGAGAAACAACCAACGCCACACGTCCGAGCAGGAGGATGACAAGCACACTTTGGCCTTCCGTCCCGTGTGGTGATACCAACGGGTAGGGTAGTAGTAGCAAGATCGAAACTAGGTCGCCGCGATAGTCCGTGCGCACGTTCCGGTGATGCCAATTTGATACTTGGAGTGCGGAGCTTGGGCCCGGGTTTGCCCTCGAACCGTGTCTGTTCCTAATAGCCATCACTAATCCCAACTCCATTTAGCAGCTCTTGCGGTTGTGATATGTTTAGATTTATATACGAGGAGGAAGGTTTTTGGGAAACATGGGTTGACCTTCTTGATGCGAATGTCGAACGTTGGTGTTGTACGGCGCCTAAAAGTAGGCACTTTTGTCGACACAGTAGTAGGAAATGTCGTACAACTTACACACAAACAATTATCTATAAACGATAACGATTAACGTTTGTTGAAAAGTTTGCAGCTTAAACAGTCTGTAAGCATTTCCATCCGCAACAGTGCATAACGGGGTGGTTCCCTTTTTACGAGCACTTTTCGTCATTATCGACATTAACGCACCGCAACCATCAGAACTAGTGATGGGTTTAGTTTGCAAAAATCTGGAGTTGACTCCGGAAGGTAGATCCCACAGCACAGCATTATCTGGATTCTTTCGGAATCGTCTGGAGCCGTCCGGAAACGCCCGGAGTCGCCCGAAGTCGGTGTCGTCTAGAGTCGTCCGGAGTCGGCCGGAGTCTTCTCGAGTCGTCTGTAGTCTTCATAGTACGTAGTTGGTGTAGTCAGCCAGTGTCGTCCGGAGTCGTCCCGAGTCGCTCGAACTCGGCCTTCGAAAATAGGACCTGTACACGACATGCATGCGCAAAACCAAAACTGAAATCCCTTATCACTATCAGCGTACGGCTCCAGTCGACTACAAACGACTCCAGACGACTCTGAAAGACTCCAGCTCAAGACGACTCCCGACAACTCTGAATGACTCCAACTCCAGACGACTCCCGACGACTCCGGCCAACTTCGGACGAATCCAACTCCAGGTGATTCCGGACGACCCCGACTGCGGGCAACTCGAAACCGGACGACTCCGATTCTGGACGGAACTGGTGGTTCCCATTTTGCCGGAGTCGGAATCGGACTAACAATAGTCAAGAAGTCGGATCGGAGTCGTTGGTGTGCTCCCGAGGGCACATCACTGATCTGAACACCACAACAGAAGAAGAAGATGAAAAACAACATAAAGCTTCCCAGAATGCCATTATCGTTACCATAACCATACCCATTATGGGATCAGTTGAACCACTAAGCGCGCGCGTCCTCAGCATCTTTTATCCACCGTGATGAGATAAACCTACATCCCGCTGTGATGCATTGCAATGCTGGATAGTAGCAGCAGCAGCATGTGGTCTCGGTTCGGTGCGGGGCAAACGCACACCGAACTCGCCCCACGTACCCGAATCAAAACACTCCCCCCAAGCAGGGATAGGAAAGCAATCAAAGCACTTTACATCACCGACAGTAGCTGCGGGCGACGCGTAATACGTTATGTGATAAACTCTTATCGATCGATTCTCAGATTCGATCCGACCAACAACGTTTACAACTGGCGTATCGAGCAATCGATATTATCATAAATAATTCCGATGAACTTGTGGTTGTAGGGTGAGAGTTCGTGATCCTCATATATTGCAATGTCGTGTAGGTTTATGGGGCTTTGAAGTATAAATGTATTATTGTTGTAGTAACGATAACATTCACGCAGAAGACTGTTATCAAACAAACTCTTACAAACTTGAGACGAAATCTTTGAAATTTTAGCCACCTAATGCCGTTGTTTATTTTTGTCTATTTCACACCTATTGTTTGGATGAGTAAATATACACTTCAACCAATAAGAGTCAAACGTTGCTCGACCTTCTACCAATTTTGTACAGATGCTAATAGCTTGAGCAAATGTTTAATACCACGGCAACAACTGACTCGATGCCGACTGTGTTTAGCTTCCATGATGACATCTCTTTTGATGTACAGCGTTGCACTCGCAATAAATCGTGCCTTATACTTGCTGTAATTCAATGTAACAGAGGTTCTTACACGCTTGATACCGTATTTGGAATCTCTTGTTTAGTCATACCAATTGTTTTTTTTTACCTTCTTTTGAAAACTTTGTACGTTGAAAGTAATAAAGAAGGATGCAAAAGTAGGTCCTTCATTTACGCATAAGCTTCCAAGCAGGTTATTATTCTCGAATGGTTGAGTTGCAGCATTCTTCGCAACACTGTAACAGATTGCGACAGCACGAATTCTATTTATTTCGGCTTATGCAAACACGCCCTTGCCCTTGCAAAAGCTCATGGGATCGAAAGCTTTGTTTTATTTCCTTTCCTTTCCTTTCCTTTTTTTGCCAACCAAACCATCACGCGTCACCTGTTTAGCGTCTTTTTGCATTTCCGGCCAGTAACCTGTTTATAACACACACACATACCCGCAAAGATATCCCGCACTGAAAAGCAATGGGGTTTTTCTTCTAATATTCTCACCTCTGTGTGGCTTTCTGCTTCTACACCACCTATACAACTCCTCCGCTCACATTCGGCTTTTTATCCTCGCGCTGCAGATAAGGCAGATCTCACCACCCGCATCAAGGGTTAGTTGGTTTACAGGGTTTATGGGTTTTGTGTTTCCCCGTTTTAAATTTAAAATCCCTCCCCCAACAACAAAAAAAAGGTCAACGAAGCCAGCATCTCTGCAGCACGTCGTATCTAAGTAAAAACTCATTAAAATTTGATGAAAACCGTCCACACAGAGATAGCACCGCACTTGCGATCCGTCCTCTTCCCACTCGTTCGCTTTTTACGATCGAAAAAGGTATCCCACCAACCCAACATATACACTACACACGCGCGCGCAGGGCAGTTCTTGTGCCAGTCAAAGGGCCACGTCCGCGTCCCTCTGACTTCGTGTTTCAGTCTTACGGGCGCGATGGCTTTTGAAAGCTTGCGGGCCCGGAGTTTATTGCACAATTTTAAAACATACCAATAGTCTCCCCGAGTAGCGAGCCTCAAATCTGCCGAAATTGCTAAATCCAAGATGGCATTCGCATAAAATATAATATCAATAAAGCATGGACACTATATGGTGTGGCCGTATGCATCAAAAATGTAATTAATAAAGATTTTTTGTGTGTGGTGGTGGTGGTGGTGGTGATGGAGACGCCAGGTCGCTCGTTTGTGAAAGGGTCCTGCTGCATGCTTTGAAGCTTTGGAGGTGATATAGCTCCAGCGCTTTGAATTATTTTCTGTCTCGTGTATCTGCACTATATTGAAAGCAAATATTATCAAATGCTTTCAGATTAATCAAGATCAATATTATTGTTTCATTGAGGTACTATCGCCTTGCTTTGAATTTGAATTGAAAACATTTCTGTTATACATTCATTGATTGAATTCAACTGAGGCTGTCAAGTGATGAGTAATTAATTTAGTCTTAGCTTCATAGCCACGTGCATCAATTGTTGCATGCTTATAAAGGTTACAAAAAAGGATTAATAACGTTTTATGCAATGAATCTCAATATCTCAGCCCTGAATTGCTGCTGCTGATTTTTCCGCGTAAAACGTAAACTCCTCTCACAAAATAGAGCTCCGTTTTACACCGTGTGCTGTCACGTTGCTACAATTAACCTAGCCGAGCAATTTTATATAATATCAATTTTTAATATCCTTTTTCTATTGAGTTAGAAAATAATTTTCTGCCAGGCAGCAAAACAAAAAAAAAACAACAACGCAAAACACCCGCAAGCCGCAGCAGGACTTCTTCTAACCATCGCCATCGGGGAGCGGTTACGTAATCTCTCCAGCGCAACAGAGCGGCACGGACGTGCTTTGGGACGATGGATGGATGGTTGGGCACAAGTAAGTAAGAGCGAATCGAACACCCGCCGCCGCTTCCGGGATGGTCGGTCGGCACACAACAGCAAAGGAAAGGCTCCAATACATGTCGAATACGGGTCGAACCTTCGGGCTCCGGAATCGAAACGTACACGCACACACACACACACACAACGAAATGGAGCAGCAGCATAGCAAAGAGAGAGATAGATCGAGAGAGTGAGAAAAAGTAGGAAGAAACCCCCGGAAAGATTCCGACAAACTGCCACCACTAGGGAAGGAACAGTAAGGCAAAGATGCGGACAGTCGCACAAGTGTGCGTGCGCGTTGTTTATGCTTCCGCTTGTGTGTTGTTTTGTTGCGCGATCTGTTTGCTCAAGCTCGCTTTCGTTCGCATCTGTTTCGTAACAGATAAGCGCTTACCGGGGCCAAGTCGGAGGCTCCAGAAGGAGAGGAAAAACAACAACGTTCACATGGAGTTGTGCCGTGTTAGCATAACTTTGGCCTGGAGCATTAGCCAGAAGCCTTGCTGGATGATTTTGTAGCGCGAGTAGCAGAAGCTGATTGAAGAGCATGTTTGCAAAACCAGTAAGTGCTAAGTTAGTGGGAACTTTTGTAGTAGCTGCTAACCGTCTATCCCCATCCTCATATATCGGCTATTACGTAGCAGTGGGGTAGAGCACCCGATTCCAGCATTTTCCGATCGATGCTATCCTGGCGTACGTCCTTATCGCGGGTGTCCTTGGAATCGGTTCGATGGCGAGCGTGCAGCAATGTTTGCAGAGCAACATCGAAACAAGAAGAGCGGTGAGAGTGTGCATGAGCAACGAACCTTTCTACCATTTCCTCCGCTATCGTGTAGCTGGTGTGTGTTTCCTTCCATGCGAGATTTAGTGAGCAAAAAAGTGCAACTGGAGATGAAAACACATGCAACAAAACAGGCGAGAGAGAGAGAGAGAGAGATAGAGAGAGAGAGAGAGAGAGAGAGAGAGAGAGAGAGAGAAAGAGAGCATTACAGAACGAGAGCGCTCTTGGAAGACGTTTGTCTGCGATGCCACGAACACATCGACAGGACACACCACTAGCTGCGATACGAACCATTTTGCTTGTTTGTGTGTATGCCAGAGCTCTACTGCTAGATCCTTTTTGTCCACCAAGTAGAGACTCCGGGACGGGCGATAACGCACACCAGAAGAGCGGCGAAAACGTAGCCTCCTCAGGTCCACACTGTCAGCTGTCAGCATTCCCAAAGGACACCTCACGCACACAAAGCTGTACCGAAAAGGCGAATAAATCATTGCGGACATAGCGGGCACGATTGTTTTTGAATGTTTTATGAGCGCCCAAGAACGATAAGGACACGCAGAGTCGTAAGCGACACAGTGTGTATTAGAAAATTATGTCAAGCTTTCTAAGCGTTATGCAACGCTGACCTCATACGGGGATAAGGGCCTGGTAGGTTTTGCAAAGGTTTGTTTTTTTTTCCCCATTAATACTAATGCACTAAAGTGGCACATCATTTCAAATTATGTTATTGTTTTTCAAGCATTCAAAAACAAATGCATTATTAGCTACCATTAGCCATGCTTTATTGCTAGAAAATCAACATCATTAATGTAAAAAGTTCGAAATTAATTTAGCAATATACGAATTATACAGGTAAAATAATAACACAAACCAACAATAATAATAACACACACACTGCATGTGGCAATTTTACCAACCAATTCTGATCCAACCAAATGCAACAGCTTAAAAGTAGTTCCGCAGCAGCAGATTTTGCTTATTACATCGATCGGTAAAGCATCGAACGGGACGGGTTTAGCGTAGAAGGATGAAAACAATTGAGTAAACAACAGCCCCAGCTGCTGCTCCCGACGCAGAAAAGCGAAAGGGCGAAGAGCTTTTTACAAAGGGGAAAAGCTTCTACCTTCCATCCTGGCTATCCATATGGACACAATTAGCACGTTTGTGGGGTTAAAACAGCGCGGGGCCAACAAACGTGCGGGCCAAATGACACAAGCGAAGAAAGGAATGGGTCGGTTAGTCCGGCCGATATATCGGGCAGGAAATGCATCGGCATGTGTGCTACAGAGAGTGCTACTGCTATTGAATTAGAAAAGCGTCGAGCGGGGAACGTGTGACGCGCGTGTGTGTGTGTGTGTGGAGGGTAAATAATAGAACTTGTTTTTATCCGACTTTTGTCTGCGGGCGGTAAAGAGCTTCACAGAAAGAGAGAACAAGAAGAGGGAAAGAAAGAGATAGAAAGCGGGGCGAGCGCTAGTGCACACGGAACTATCTCTTTTTAGAGAAAGCTCTATTGCAACCGTATCTCCTCTGTCTCACTCGCACGCTTATGCTAATTTGTATTCTTCTTCTCTGCTTTCCACTTTGACGGACCTGTTTTTATCTAGTTGGACTTTTTTTCTCTTTATTTCTTTCGTTCTCTTTCTCCGTCTCTCGCTCTTTCTCTCTTGCTCGCTCTTCCCGGATTTACTCTCCTGGTTAATGTTAATTGAGCTGTATATAGCAGTGCCCTTTTGCTGCGTGGAAGTCGCTTGCCTCGCAATAGACAACACCGCCACGAGAAATGCTGTCATTTTTACGAACGCGTGTGGAACGAAAGAATGGACAAGAATTGTGTTGTGTGTTACAGCATTCCAGCACAGCTGGCTACACAATCGGAGCCAGAACACGCATAGCCAACATGCAGACGAAACGATAAACGAAAAAGAGCACAGTCGATCGCAACCAGAATAATTTGATGTTTTAACACATTTTTTTGACTTACATTTTGTCTGCCGGGAGTTTTGTACCGCTATCAGCACGTTTTCCACTGCGAAGAAAAGGAGAAAACACAATCCAGAATTACACAAACGCACACACTAATTCGCTCCTGGGCAGTATCGTACAGAATGCGCCGTCTTTCGGTGGTTTCTTGGATCGCACGCTAGAATTCCACCACACTGCCCATCTAACTGCATCCGCCACACACACACGTGTATTGCCTTTACGCAGCTGCTACTGCTCTGCCTACTATGTTTGCTGCCTTTTTTTGTTGCTAGACACGTTCGAATTTCTGAGTGCTGGAGCTTAGTTCCCCAAACGTGCCCTTTGTCAGCAGAAATTTAACACTGAATTTCAACGTACTCGCACCAGCGGTGAAGAATAAATCGTAAATGCCGGTTTAGCACTTTTGCTGGCACAAGTAGTAGTAGTGTGGGTGCGTTCGTGTGTGCGAGTGTGAGCACAGATGAATGATTTTTCTGCTTGCACCGGCAGGCAATCCAAGGTTGGCCTCCAGCCTTTGGATTAGGGAGAATTCAATTGTACACCACTAAACACACACACACACGTCCGCTAGCAAAACATTCCTCGAACGGTCCGTCGTCCGCGCGCGTGCTGCTGATTTGGCCCGAAAAAGGGTGAAGCAATATGGCAGTAGAGAGCTACGTGGGCGCCCTAAACGTGCATCATCTCATCTCACCCAAAACGATTATTGGGCTGATTTTGCTTCCACCTCATGCTTCATAACATCGCGTTCCAGCAGGCGCGCACACACACACACACACATCACACTACCATCATCAACGGACACATCACCGCGCCCGAGAAGGTTGGGAAAAATCGATATATCTTCTCCTGCTGCTGCTGCTGTTGCTCTCTATTTCGCTCGCACACACATGCACGCACGCACGCACAGCCAGCGGAGAAATGGGGTTCTCGCACACAGAGAGCTATAGCACCCTTTGGCCGTCACACCAACGACAACGCACATACACACACACGCGCGCGCGAAAGTCGGACACACCTTTCCCTAGCACAACGTCGACGGCGACGACGACAACAGAGGGCCACGGATGGATAACAACAATCGCTTCAGCACACACACACAAACACACACTGAGAGACAGAGAGACACACAAACCCCCGATAGAAACGGTGCTTGGGAAAGGATTTCTAGGGGTTAGATAATTAACACTCCCCACGAAAGCACTACTAGCTTCCCCCCCTCGAAGGAAGCGATAGGAGCTACGGATGGCTAAATCGATATTGATAAAGGGCCCACAACACCACTGGAATGCTTCTTACCGGAACGAATGTTACTTTTTTTGGTTTCACTTTGCGTTCATCGACGGACACAACCACACGGTTACAGGCACACCAGCAAGGATCTGTGCTGTGTAGCGCCCGCTTGTTGCAGCAGCACCGCCGACACCCGACAAAAAGGTTACTTGGATCAACGCGCTATGGAACTAACCGATTTGGATAGTTGAGTGTTTTTTTTCCTTCTGCTGCTTTCTTTCTTTTAGTTATCTTTTGTTGTCGGTATCTCCTTCTGCCCCTTTCAGTAGTCTTTCTCGCTCTGTCTTTCTGCAACAGCGCTGCGGAGTGTAGACGAAGCACCTGCGAATACTTTCGCGTCCGAACTGCAATTGGGAGCGGAAAGCTTTCGCCAACTGGTCGATGCTCCCCCCTAAGGAAGCGTAAGCGTGTATGTGTGATGTGTCTTTGTACACACCGCGGTATGTACGTGTTTGCGGGAGAGCACCAATTGAGTTAACCTTGATGTTTACGACCACAACGCGCTGTGTGAACGATACCGAGCAAGTGAGATAGAGCTTTTAAAAACCAATTGTAGGTTAGTTTTCAAGTATGTAACTTGATCCAATGGATTTTAGTATTTTTTTAAAATACTTTATACGATAAAAATGCGGCTTTTTCGCATTTTGTCCTTGCCACAAGAAATGTGGCATTGCTAGAAATGTGAGCAAAAGATCTACAAGAGTTTATTTTGCCATGTCCAAACACGAAACATAACGGTTCATCTAGAGAGGGAAATCGATTGCTGAGATCGAGAAAAAGAGAGAGAGAGAGAGTAAATCGAAGAGAGAGAGAGAGAGAGCAAAAAGAAGAGACAGAGAGAGTTTGTGAATCAAAACAATCTGAAAGCTTCAGCTGATAAGAAAAAAAACTAACCAACAATTTTATCCTTCTGGAAGAGCTTTCGGATTGTTAACAACAATGTTGCTTTTAATATGATTTCCAATCGTAATCAATATAATCGACGAATATTTGTGTAATGCAAACATATAACCACACAAAAATGGTATTTCGAACCACAATTTTATATTTCCGCACAAACTGTAGCTATTGTTCGCTAGCAATCTACCCCTTTTTTCGAATCGGTCAACCGTACAAATTCCTTTCCGCCCATCTTAGCTTCCCACGCGCCTTCTTATAGTGCCGGCCAGTTTTCGACAATAAATAAAAGAAGTCATGCAATGAGTGCACACCCGGTTTTGCAACCGCGGTCGCCTTTACAGCTCGGTGTGAACGTGCGCACCACTGTCCTTTTCCGTCGGATGGATAAACAAACCCTCGGCGGCGATCCATTCCGTGCCGGGGTACGGGTTCGGCAGGCCAATCACCTCCATCTGTCCGTTGATCGGCCGGGCGAAGGTGCGTCCGGACACGCCGAGATACATGTCGGTGTCGATATGCTGCAACCGGACCGGATTCGTCCGTACCCAGCTATCGCCGGAGCATACCACCAGCCAGTGATCACCGGTATCGCCTTCCCCTGGAAGCAAATTTAGATTTAAATCGTATGATAAAGGAGAACTGTGTCGTGTCGCTTACCGTGCTCATCGCCATAGGCTGAGATTTCCTGATTGCCGGACAGCGGGCTCTGGAAGTGATGGGAATGCAGATTCTTGTTCGTGGCCAAATGATGCAGACGTATCGTGTCGCCACACTTTACTGGTTCCCTGTAATAAAAACACAACACACACACGCACATGAGATGAGGAAGGACCCTTACGGCTTTCCCGAACATGTTCCTACCCTCGTTCGCAATGTTTGCCCGTCGCGGCCTTCACTGCCCAGTGGCTGTTAACGTCTTCCTGCAGCTCGGTAGCCGTCACCGACTGCTGGCCCGATCCCGTACCGTACTTGACATCGTGCGAGTGTAATCGCACCTTGTAGTCCGTGTTGACCAGCTTGAGTACTGTTCCGCAGGTAACATGCCTGTTGTTTCGGGCAGCTACGCAAAAAAAATGGGAAGTAAATTAGAATTTGTTTTGTGTCACGAAATGCACACCGACACGCCGTGCTGTTGATAACACTGACGTGGTTTTCAGAGTTGTTGGCAAACCGGCGAGCATAGCCAACACACACGCACACAACCACAAGGGGCGCTGTGGGCCAATCGTCGCTTCCCAACACATGCGTCAGCAAAACAAAGGGATTCCAAAATATACACCCACCTTCTATGAAATTGATCGTGCCGGCTATGCTGAAAAGAGCGACTAGGAAGGAAACGGTGGTCCTGTGCGAGCTGTACATCCTTAAGAATAAATATAATAGGAACGCCTATCCGGGAATAACTTTAGCCCACAATACACACACTTTGCACACTGAGCAGTTTCTAGCCAAATGCCAGTGGGAGGGGATTATGA
>KI921298.1:13717-25245 GCA_000473525.2 Anopheles melas | reverse complement strand
AAAACAACCCGCGGGGAAAATCGAGCCTACCGATTATCTCACGCTAGGGATCTAGGGCAACTCTGGTTGGAGTCTCGATTTGTGGGGGCCTATTTGTTGTGTATTCATCTTCGCTCCAACCGTAAGCCATAGGAAGCAGCTATACATCCATCCAGCACACCTTTACATCTTATTCTTTCACGCAATTTAAAAAGAGAGAGAGAGAGAGCGAGAGGGAAGAAAGCTGTGCGCTGCTCCTCTGTTCGCGTTGCTGTTTATTGCTTCTTCAACAGGTGGAAATGCTTTAGGGTGCGAGAAGGCTGCTGCAATACCAACCATCCTCTCCATCAAAACCAGCCCCATTTTCTGGTCCACGCATCCGTTCTTTCCCTTACCTTACCCCGCATACCCGTATACCCCCGTAGTAGGGCTCACTTTTTCCACCATTCAAGTGTATTGCTACGTTTTCCTTTCCAATTGAGACGATTCCGGGAGAGTTAAACCCCTGCGGCTACGGTGTTTTTCACCCACAGGTGTGCGTGTGTGTGTGTGTTTGTGCAAGTGCGTATGCAAGTAGTGCATACATTTTTCTCTTTTCAGCAACAACAACACACACACACACGCACCTGGTTGGCCATTGTGCGCGGAAGCATCTTTATTCGCGATAAAAAAAATGATGTGATGCCACACGCGGCTGCCACCCGTTCGTGCGCTTGCTTCGCATGTGTGCTTGTAGAGTTTAATTAATATATGATTAATTAAGAAATTTCCATGGAGTGTTTTTTCACTCCTTCGTTTTATTACTGCCTTTGCAGCAACGCTCAAGCCTCTGGGAAAGCTTTCGCTCACGCATTAATGTGTGCCACCCCTTTGTTCCCCTTTGTGGAAGCAAACGCATTTAGATATGAGGGAAACGTTATAAAAAAAAGAAGTAAAACATAAACATTATCGAAAGGGAGGGGAGGCGACGAACCTAACCGCAATCGCGCCACCGCACAACAAAAAATAGGTACGATTTGCAAAAATTATCGGTTATTCTCTCCCTACCGTGGTTAGAAAGCGTCCTAAAGGAAAAGTGTGTGTGTGTATGCGTTGGAAGAAAATCAAAATAGAAAAAGAGAGAAAAAAAATCATCATGTGGATGTTTTCCCTCCTGTTTTGCTTATTTTTCATTTCGCATGTATTTCCCATTTCGCTTCCGCAAAACATTGCATCTATTGTTTATGTCTCTCTCTCTCTCTCTCTCCTTCGCACCGTGTACAACCGACATGCATCTGTTGTTATCGCTGACTTCCTCCGAGACTTTTGCTTTTCCCTCTTGCAATTTTTCCTTCGCCTTCTCAAGCAACTTCTGCTGCTGCATGCCACACGGGGCCCGCGTATGCATTCTTGCCAGTCATATCTGCACAATCGTCCAGATTGGACCGTCGTGTCGAGATCGTGCAAATCGTGGCTGGGCAGCCAGCCACCACCCACCACCTGCCGTGTGATAACTCCCGTGCAAATTGTGAGGAGGCGAGCGGGGGGTGCGTTTTTGGGGAAGAGAGAAATTAAAGAAATTGGCTGGAATTTGAAATAATTTTGCAGTCTCTTCGTTAGAGACGAGATGCAGAGTGTGTTTTAGTGTCTTTGGAATAGTTTGTGTGTGTGCTTGTGCTCCATTTCATATGTGGTGGGTTATTATTTTAGCAGAAGGGGAGTGGGGGAAAGTTCATCCAGCTGTGACGGAATTATTCGTACGCGGGGGGGTCCTTTTGTGCGTTCGTGAATGTGCGTGCGTGTGATAGTTAGCTTAAGCAGGAAAGGAAATTAATTGAAGAAAAGCCCTTTTTACTGGGAGCCCAGTTTTTCCTTCCTTCTGGTGGCAATGCCGAGCAAAGTGCAGTGATTAATGGCTTACCATTTATATTGTTTTATGTTTCATTACGTGCGTGTGTTTGTGTGTATGTGTTTATATCATGTGTATGTGTGGTTAATTTGTGCTGCTAGATAAGAGGTGCTGCTTGTATATCTCGTGCAGTTAAAGTGTGTGTGTGTGTGTTAGCGGTTTGCTGCAAAATATACGCAAGATATTTCGTGTACAGTAATTGCAAGTCGTTTTTATCTCGTTGGAATTATTTTTAAATGAAATTTAGATTAACTTTTTTTGTAGGATTTTTGTTTTGTTTTACTATTACTTTGAAGAATTAATAAACTAAAACTATGCCATTAATTAATTAATTCCCAACTACATTACACAACACACATACTAAAGAGCGTGCCATTTGAGATAGGCTTTTTGAGAGTAAGCCGCAGCCAAACCCCCTAAACCCCGCCGCCAACCGAAGCGTGCCAGATGATAATTATTTTGCAAAGATGTATTTGCATGATCGTGTGTGGTGTTTGTTTTTCGCATGCAAAGTATCATTGTCCGGTTGTACGCCATAAAAAAGCCTGACATTTACTGCCACCACCAACATGCCTGCAACAGCGACAACTAATCATACACACAAACACACACCTTAAAATGTGACCAAATTGACTATGCGGGACAGGCGGCGAACCTACCACCGACCACCGTTTTGGTGTGGCCGTAGTAGTTAGTGACCGACTACTTTGATTTGCAAGCGCACAAGATTGCTTCGCAAGAGCTGTTTTATTGTAGGTAAAGGAGGGAACAATAAGGCGAAAAGAAGCTACTTAATTCTAATCAAACAACGCTCGGGAATGAATACCTTCAAACTCTAGCGATACTGAGTTTAAATGTGTATCTGCTTTTTTACGACCTAAGAACAGACTTACGTCTATGCTCCTCTCGCATATGTTTTCTGGACGACTTCTGGCGGAAGAGCTCGGGATGTGTGTGTGTGTGTGTGTTTTTTTTTGCCTCCAACTCTGACCACTGACCATGAATATTCATCTAAAACGATGTTTTTGTTGTTGCTACAATACCTCTTTTTTCTGTGATCATAAAACTCCTCTCCGCGCAACGACGCTATTTGCATTTAATAATTCACTTGATTTGTCCCACCGTTACCACCAGTGGCAGCATCGGACCACCGTGCACAATGTCAGACAAAGGGTATGAGGGTAATAACAGTTCGTTATCAACACTTTTCTTTCCCGGGCCTGGAATGTGACCTCTTAGAGTCTAGAGCATTTGTGTGTGTTAACAAAAGTGTCTTAGTGGCTATTGCAAAAAAAAGGAAGCATAACTTTTTCACTTCTTACTGATGCAGCGTGCCAACTGGTAACGCCTCTTTAGATAAAGTGCCAAACGCAAGGGCGAGGTCAGGCTGTGAAAGGTGTGGTAAAATTTAGTCAATAAAGCAAATGATCAAATTTATTAAACGATCACACCCCTGTCTCAACGTTAGTGGGGCGGGAAAAAGAACCAGGAATGAAGATAAAGAGAGCCAAATGCGGCGTTCTCTCCTCTTTATTTTTTTCCTTGGCACTTGATTTTATGGTCAAAAATGTAGATGATGCAAACGTTCGTCGCCTGCGTTTGTTTGGTTGGCGTATAATGGAAAGATGCTGTATGAGATTTTAAAACAGATGCTTCTAATCAAGTATTTCACAAAAATTGGTGTTCTCTGTCACCGTGCCTACTGAGCTGCTGGTCGCAGTTTTGGGAGTATGCAGCCAGAACGTGTCATCACGTATTTATGGCATGAAAAAGTTTGGTGCCAACACGCGCTATTGGCAGAAATTGTTTCTGCATGACGCTTTGTGTGCCAAGAAATTAGATTGATATTTAAAAACTTTAAGAGATTCAAATGAATAGAGAATTCAGATGGAAAGGTATAATTTAAACTAGTGTTGTGTTTCATGGATCTTTCGTTGAAATTCATTCACATTGAATTTACAGCTGGCAGTGATTCGAATATCCACAGATTTAGCTGGTTCTGTGGTACAGTCATCATCTTGCTTGAACTTGGTTATTCTTCAACTTGATCATACCCGTCATGTGTTCAAGCACTGTACGGATTATGCCCTCCATGTGCTGGACTGACTATTCTACTATCAACAAGGAGTACACAAGTAGTCAACAAGCCACTGATAGCCAAGGCCATTAGCGCTAAAGGCAGACCAAGACTTACAGCGCTTGCTCTGTGCCAAAGAAGAAGAAAGATGCATGAATTTCTAAAGATTCAAATTTCAAGTATTTATAAATCTCCAAACATTCATAAAGACATAAAGATTCTTTAGATGAATATTTAGAGATGTAAGATTTTCAAGATATTGAGTTATCTCGAAATATTTGAATTTCAGAAGATTCATGTATCTCATTGCGTTTTATGAATCTCTGTAGATGTTAGGAAGTTCATTAATTTCTATTGCTGTTATAACCAATATCTTGTCCCTTCTTCTATTTTAGGTTAGAGTCATGAATTATCAACACAATGAATCCTCAGGGATTCATCAATCTTTGGAGATTCGCCAATCTTTGTGGATTCTAAACTTTTGTAGAATCATGAATCTCAAACTTTGAGATACAGATTCATTCATTTATTTCATAGGTTCATTAAAGGTTCATGAAGTTCAATCAGAGTTATCCATCTATCAATGAATCATATACATGATAAATCCTCAGAAATTCATTAATCTTTGGAGATTAATAAATCGTTCTGGATTCTTGATCTTTTGGAGATTCAAGAATCTCAAACTTTGAGCTACAGATTATTTCATAGATTCATTCGAATTCATGAATCTCAATCAGAACTATCCATCTGTAATCAAAACAAGAATAGTGTACCAAAAGCAGTTCTTTTCCATGCTTGTGTCGCTATTTAGCTACTTATTAGTCTAAAAGTCGACCATGGTGATGTCATCGTGACCGAGAACTGTCTTTAGAATCTAGAACCAGTTTGTCAGTCATTTGAGGGTTGGTACTGGTAATGCTTTAATGGACCCAGTTATTACCTATGTTTGCTTACTCGCCAGCTCAACGCCGATACGGCTTATCTATCATTACCAAGTGCTCCACGCACCATACTAATGGTTGCTCGTGCAAATACAAAATTTGCATAAAATCCTGTACCAGCACAGGTGGCGCTCATATATGTAGAGCAACGACATTAAGCATGAACTTGGTTGTGTGCAGGCTCTTAAACTCTTTGAATTAGTTCCACCTTGATGCGTCCCTTGGAAATCAACATGCGGTAATAATTCATATTAATGCTTGTCTCTAGTAATACTCGATCTCTCTACACGACGTAATGTGAACAGTAGTCGCGACCCTAAGATAGTGAGGCCGCCACTATCAAATTGTTCGTTTCGATTGAGTAACAACACTGTGCCGCGCGTGTGCACAACATTGTCTGAGGTAACCACCGGAGATGACGGCATCTAATAAATCTATGCAATTTTGTCACACCCTGGATACCTTGAACCGGTTGGAAACGGGGAGAAAGAGTGGCTGAGACGAAGGAACCTTAATAAAAATCGTCATCTATTGCGATAGAGCCACCACAGGGTGGTGAGTAGTAATGTCACCGCAGAGGTTAAGGTGGTGGCAATTTGTGAGCACACGGCACAATAGGACAAATGCGTTCTTAATTACTTTACACAGGAGCCGCTGGAACCAAGAAAAAGGTTTACGCTTGCTGAAGGTTAAGAGGTGCAATTGAATTCAAAATGCCCGTTTTTGTTGTTTGTTTGTTCCTTCTTTGGGAAGGTTAGTGCCATGCATGGGGGATGTGGTTAGTGCTAGTAGCGCTAGTCAGCGTACTTTCGTGCTCGGCACATCGCCCAGATGTCAGTGTATTGAAAATCAATTTTTTTTTTGCGATTTGTTTGTATGTTGTTTTTTTTTCCTGCCGGGATCTCCCCGCATTGAAGGCGCGAGATAATAAAGCAACAACAATTGCACCCTCAATTAGCACAATGATCTCTCTCGCTCTCCGTGTATGTTTGCCTGTGCGCCATCAAATGGTCATTAGTGTAGAGGAATGGCGTGGGAAGTTGCATCTACAACTCGTACTGGTGGTGTTGGCGGCACCGCGCTATGGGCCGGTTGGGCCTATCAAAGTCGATCACGTGTAAAAATAAACCCGATTTTTTTTTGTGTGTTGCATTTGCACTGAACCGCGTAGATGCATTCGGTAGCAAACGATTGAGGGTAGGGCTGGCTACTATTATTAGTTCCTTTTGCTGTGCCCTCCTACACATCGCCGCCGTCCGTGTGGTCATTGTAGTGCAATTGCAGTTTTCTGCGTTGTTGCAAGTTGCAAATATGCATAAAACTGTTGGCATTGATTCGCGGCTCCTTTTTTGCGGGACGGTTATGATGGCTGTGGATGCACTCTGTTCTTGGAAACGATGATATGATAGCCCGTTGTGTATAGTGGCGTTGATTAAATTATTTATGGCACGAAATGAATGTGTGTTACGTCGTCTTTATCGCTATTAAAATGTACGATTGTGGAAGCGAATAAATGTGTGTTTTATTGGTGCGCTAGCATTTAGCTTAAACATGTCATAATACATGATTTTTATTACTTAACGCTCATGTCCAAACAACGTCGTAGATTAAACATCAAGCAAGTGTTATAAAAATGGCGTATACATGAAAAATAACTAACCGATCGTTCAATGTTCCGTGTGTTACTTTCTTCATGTCCAATGGTGGCTTAAGAAGCTTAAGAAGTGGTACGTTTACGCAGCAAACGCATGTAAAATAATGATACAGCATGCGAAGTGTACGACACAGAAGGGCCCAATGCCTTCGGTACTATCGCGCTTCAACAAGTACGATCGCATGATCCTCACGCTGACAAGTAAGTTTTTGGAATTTGGATAAAATCTATTGTCCCCT
Organism: Anopheles melas; assembly: GCA_000473525.2. Lineage (NCBI taxonomy): Eukaryota > Metazoa > Arthropoda > Insecta > Diptera > Culicidae > Anopheles > Anopheles melas. The sequence goes on along the minus strand of KI921298.1, from coordinate 18,467 downwards.
CTATATATATTCGTTCTGTTTTACGACCCGCGTTCAATGAAGTAAAACAAATAAACTACCTGTTAAAATCATCATTAGTTCGCACTCTCTCTCGCCCTGTGAAGCTGTGCGAATGTTTTTATTAGCGGTCACGGTGTAGTGATTTTATTATTGCTATCTATCAAATTAGGGCCACCAACCCCGCCGTCTACGGCTCATTAGGTTTTTGGCTAGTTTGTTGTCTGTCCCGGGGTGCGATAGAAGAAAAGGGGATGTTACGGATGTTTGATTTTGTTTGGATGGTCCCAGTAATAACAATGTTCTCTTGCTCTTGGAAGACAACACACGAATGTCAACAGTTCCTTCATATTCACTCTCTAGCTCTGACTGTTTGTTTGATATATGCTTGCTTCGAGTGCACGTACTCCTCCTCTTGTGTGTGTGTGTGGCTTGTGTGAACAGCTAAAGAAGCAAACATTTCCGGTGGTGTGGTGCTGCCGGGAAGCGCATCGGCTATCTTCCCTCAAAGGAGGGGTTCCGTTTGGGTGCGTTTTTGTTAAATTTGCATACTTCTTCGCAGCGGGTCGTCACAAAGCGAAACAAGGTGGTGGTAGTTGTCGTGAGTAATATTTAGCAATCGGCAAGGAACCTGCTGGTTGACTGGTTGGATTATGATGCGGCCATAAGAAGGAGAGTGGCGGCACGAAAGTAAACAGCTTCTTTGTTGACGGCATCTTTCATGTGCTTCCCACCGCAAAACAAACGCATTGGTGCAACTGTGTGTTGTGGCGGCGGGAATTGTGACGATCGAGTGAAAAATGAAGATGTTTTATTTGGAAACGATGGAAATAAAAGTAAAATGCTTCCGAAAGGTGTCTAAAGTATGGGAAAATGTCTTTGGAAACAGGCTTTTAATATTCATCTTGATGCTAGATCCGTTGTGAAGAACATCGTGATCAGATCGAGATCAAGATCACAGTTCTTGAACACTTCTTTTTTCTATTTTCTTTCGGAATTTAATGGAATTGGGAACACAATTTTGTTGAAGAAAATTATCTGACCTGTTTTCTTTTCGAATTCTGACTAATGCCTTCTTTTTTCTGTTTCTTTTTAGGTATGTTCTTTGTGGTAAAACGCCTCTACCGTCGTTAACAGCATGGAATGTTGATCCAGAATGTATTCGCGTCACTGATAATTAAAGCATACACGCGCTCGTGTGAATTGGTGAGGTTGTTGCGAACTTCAAACGTCGTGATTTTTGTTACAGATTATTTGCATATTTTGTTAAAATGCGAAGGGAAAAAGAACAAACTGTAACAACACGTAGAAAACCGTACCGTAGCAACACATTCCTTTTTCTTTCTCGGCTATCTTGCTGATAAAGGCACACATCACCGCATGCGAGAACAACTGCCGTGCTGTGCTGCAAAGCCGCGGCAGCATTTAAATCGTACGGTTTTAGGGAAGCAGACCGTAGATAGACATAATTTGCATTAATTAAAGAAGTCTTTATGGCTTCAAGTGTCCTTGTTTGTTTTCTGCGCGTGTGTGTTTGTTTTTTTTTGGGCCGGTAGCTAAGGTTTCATTTTAAGGAACGCGATTTAGCATATTTAGGAACAGACTATTGGGGGTGATCTTCACATATAAAAACGCCGAGACGCAGACAAAAACACGTATGGATGATAGCGGGTGATTTAAATTTTTATTACAAACAGGTTCCATTTATGGGACACTACATATACACATGGGGTTGGTTAGCGATGGTGGACCCATTAGGCTGGTGGACGAAATTGGGGGAAAATTTGGTCGAATAAAAAATATATATATATTCCACCAAATTGAAATGTGTGCAAATGCCCCGTTGCAAACAGGTTTGATCTCGTTTGATTGAGATATCTCGCCGATTATAAATGAGTTGGCTTATTTTATTGTACCCGTGCGGTTGGATATTCTGGTTGTAAATTGTTTTAAAATGTTGTTGGCCTAACGAAGCTTTCAAAGCCAAGAATGTGCCATGTCTTTTGTATGGTGTATTTGTGTTTAATGCATTTATATCCCAGCTCAAATGTTGTATACACGGGCTGCATAATTGTGTTTAGCATAATATCGATTGACAAACTCGTCCGATCTCTCACTGATATGGGTTAGTTTATGTGGAGCATAGCCAAGAATCTACTCTCCAGCAGCAACTCGCTCGAGACCTGTGTGGTGCGCTGTGCAACGATGGGATGGGATTTGCATATTTTAGCATTTCATAATGTAAAATGAGGTCACTTATTAATTCATAAACTCACACCAGCCAATACACACAACGCTGTACCTAGGAGGTGATGCTGCGGGGGGGACAAAACCAAAATCAGGTTCTGGTTCCGGAGAAAATCGATCGACGAGAGCGCGCGGCTAGAGATCAATTTAATTTACGGGCGTAATTTGATGCGGTTTTATTATGAACCGTCACACCAATATTAGCTCTAACCAAGAAAAGGCAGTCCGTTGTGTGGCTGTTGTCGTTTGAAACAACACTAATTTAGGATTTAAGGCCTTTTTGGTACGGTTGTAAGCTAGACACGGTCACAGATTTGAGCTAAGGTAGCCGTAAATCGTATTTTTAGAATAACACAACAAAATAAATGGATTGACGATTTATTGAAGCAAAGTGTTATGACTAAGGGGCAACCGCCAGCCGGCCGGCTTTGCAAAAAGGGACTAGTAGGAGCTGGCAAAGTATGGTAGACAAGTTCGCCTACGGAAACAACTTTTCTCTCTCCGTCTAGACACGTCTGCAGGGAAAGGGACCGCCGTACCTACGGGTCGATTCCACCGCCCGATACGATGATGTGTGTACCACTGGAGCGCAAGACGCCCGCTGGTGTTTAATCAGATTTAGCTCGTAGTTCCTTACCATCGAGGGGGTAACCCACGCGTGTACTTAAAATTGCGGAACCATCGCACAAATGATGGCAACCTACGATGGGGCTCGTCGAGACACGCTGGGGTACAGCCATTGGCCGTTCCCTTTGCAGCAAATTGGCAAATTGACATCAACACACAGTGTAGATCGGTGGGCCGCGCAAGGGTTAAATAGCATTGCACAATTCACATTGTGGCCTGTTCTTCTGCTACGCTCCTGCGAACCCACGGGACGACGCACAACGGGGTGGTGAGTGTTTGCTTTACATTCTTTCCGACCCAATTGACTACTTGGGATAGAAAGTGGAAATTGTTGTTGAAATTGTGAACGACGAAACACGCAACGAAGGGCTGTGTGCGATTGTAAAGAAGCCTACTTACTGAGCGTGGGTTGAAGTGATTGCATTGAAAGAGAATGTGTCTCTCGATGTGTACACAGCAGTCGCTGAATCATGGCCTGGAAGGGTTGGCGTTTTTGCACACGGAGACCAGAATCATCGCTTTAACAAGGGTTATAAAATTAATCATTAAAGTAATTGAAATGATTTGCGAACGATATGGGCCCAAGGGTTCATCGTTGTAACATCATCACTGCCATTTCATCGTAAAAACCATCTACAATGTAGTTTGCACATTGTTCAGTTTTGACGTTGACTTTCAGAATTGTGCCGATTTCGTTTGAGCAGTATGTGTCGCTGACAACCGACACTAATGACTTCTTGAACTGACACATCCGGTATGCTCTTCGAGTTGTTGTTGCAGTGGTGTGTGTCTCTGTTCGCCGTTGGTTCCGTTTGCCGGTACCGGTCAACTGTATTTTGCCACAGCGTCGCTAGCGGCTCGTCGTTGGATGACAAACGATCGGCAATGGTGCATGCCGCGGACGGCCAAATGGAGAAGTTGAGGTGCATGTGTGGTGACTTTTCTTTTTCCCCTCCTTTGGCTCGCGCTCAATCACTACTCCAGCTGTGGCGCTAGGGGGAATTTACAGGAAATGCATGATTTGAGTCGAGGAACCGAAGGTTCATGGTTCGAATTTCGAAAGGCAAAGAGAAAGAAACAGGAACAAGGGTGTTTTGCATCTTCTTTCATTCTTTTTTTGTTGGGGTATTAGACGTTCTGCGTTCAGGCCTTGCGTGACAGGAAATGGCGCAGACAGTTTGTAACAAAAATACTCCAAAATGTTGAACTGTTGAAGTCATCTTGAACAGATTTCGATTCCAGTGGGCAGTCTCAAGGCGCTCAATGTTGGACTCTGAAGAACTCGTTCACGTTTTTTGTTTCTTGTTTTGTTGTTGTTATGTTGTTTCTATTGGTTTTATTTGATTCTTTATAAGCATGACTTGAATCCATCTATGGGGCCTTTGCACGATACTAGCCAGCATTTTTATATGAAGTTTGACAGTTGGCGACTAAAATCATGTCAACACTCCATACCAAACCACACACAAACCTAGCCTGCGATTTTTAGCCCAGGTTATTTCAGCCTCAAAGAAGCCTATAATTATATTCGAGCAGTAGCTTGAAAAAATGTCACAACTTGGTCGTATTTTCATTCATTCCAAGGTAGATTAAAGAGATCAGATGGTGGAATCTAGAATCAAAGTGTAATATTTTAAGACTTAGAGTGAGTATTTTGTGTATTCGTCAAGAAGTCGTCCTGTCAAAAAGTGACGTTTAAATATGGTTGTAAAAATATGCTATGAGACCAAAAGAATTATATTCGAGCAGCAGCTTGAAAAAATGTCACAACTTGGTCGTGTTTTCATTCATTCCAAGGTAGATTAAAAAGATCAGATGGTGGAATCTAGAATCAAAGTGTAATATTTTAAGACTAAGAATATTTTATATAATATTTAAG
>AXCO02007808.1:0-14203 GCA_000473525.2 Anopheles melas | reverse complement strand
AACCCCTTTAATGAAAAAGAACTCTCCCGCTCAGCACACGCAACGCGACTTAATCGTTTGATAAAGTCGAAACCGGCACAGTACGGCACGCAAAAGATGCCTGCAGTGTTGGGCAGTGACGGGTTTGATAGCAACGTTTCGAACGGTTTACTGATAACGGCAACTGAGGCAAAATCATAGACAACAAAAAAAAAAAAGATAAAATTTAACACGAGCCTTTTCTGTGCGGAAATCGATCTACTCTTTTATCTGTACGAACATTTTGTACAAAACGTGTCGTAAACCCATTTCTGGACGATCCATCGGTTTCGGTGGTAAGTTTAAGCTTGAGTGAGTCTTATCTTGTCGCAGAAGTCGCATCAAAATTTCACTTCGAATATTATTTAACATCAAGCTGAATTAGGAAGATTTCATTCATATCTTTCAGTTTGAGACTTTTTCAAGTCTTAGGTTTTTGCTTCGTGTCAAACATGTTTTTCGTAGTCGACTGTACGATCAACGCACGCTGTCGATCGTCCGAGGGCCGTCATTTAAAAAAGGGCTTCTACCCTTTCCAAAACAAATTTCAACCCCCACCGGTTCAACACCTTTACCAGCTTTATGCAACCTTCTTCTCTACCTTTCCCCTTCTCCGGCCCTGTCCATCCTAAAAGCCCTATAATAAAGGGCTCCAAAAATTGGCGGCCTTCATGCTCGTGGTGCACGTTGTTGGTCAGGGTTAAATCGTTTCCCAGAAAAGCCGACCCGAAATGGATCGTGTTGCGTGTTGTTTTTTGTTCGACCATCGCGCTTCCCACCGAAAACCTGTTTATTGAAACTGCACCAAGTCTTCTTATGTGGAGCAAGCCAAGCATTGTTTTGATTCGGTTGTTGGATGTTGATATCGTCAACCAACTTAGCCCTCAAAATGTTGAACCGTGCATGAGAAGACACCGTGAGCACCGGTGATGAACGCTGCCCGGGCACTTTGGGGCTTACCTGTTGATGTGGACTCACTCGCGTCGGGCGGAACTAGTTTCGTTCAGTTTGAGCCAGGCACATCCAAAGGCTACCGGTGGGAACTCTCGCTGCATCGCGTCAGTGCATATGTAGGCTTGTTACGTTGGAGGGTTCGGTTGATCGGGTGTGTCTATATTGGATGTAATTATCGACGTCTTCAATGTCTGAGGGCGTAAGATGCGAAAAGATTACGCTCGAAGTGAGGCGGCTGATATCACGATACGATGTATGATGGAAGTGGTAAATGGTGGGTTGTATTTTTAGTACCGAGGTCTAGAATGTCCATCAGTTTGCGATTTGCTTCGTCACCATCTGTTCGGTTCGCATACATTAAAACGACTGCCAAACAATTTGACAGTAGTACATCCTCGTAGCGGTAATGTTTAAAAATTTGCCATTGAGTTTATTTTAGCTCTCATCGCTCTCCAGATTCACCATCCTTGAGCTCCATATTTCCGTCATTGCGTGGGTGTAGTAAACATCAAAACCAGAGCTCGAGTGAATTACTACTCGTACACCACGGCGTGTTTATGATACGAGCGAACGATATTGGTCAGGGAAATGACCAAAGCTTGTGAATGTTGTATGTGTTAATGTCGGTTACATTGTCTTTAAATATCTCAAGTATCAGTATTTGTAAATTGGAAATGTGAAAAGTAAGCTGCAATGCTTTACATACTAGTGACACGCTACTCATAAGCGCAGTAGTAAGTCTTCAGCTCTGCCAACGGCTAAACCGGACACGCATCGCACACAACACCTCAAGATCGGCTTAATGAAGCACGCATGCGGACAAGCATGAATGGGATATAACCGGATTGTACCAGGTTCGTATTACCGGCCCCGACCATCTCCATCCGTTCACAGTCGTAAATTTACCCCGCTTCTCGCCGGTGAGTTGACATATCGACACACTTACCATGTTGCCACGCTACACCGAATGGGTGCCCTTTGCCGTGGAATCGGTGAATGTGATGGGAGGTTAATGTTATTTTTTGGATGTTAACATCACCTGCATCACAATCGAAGAGACAATTTTTGATACGAATAATTTGTAATGACATTCAACTTTCATTCTAGAACAACAGATCTCTCCCTTTCGAGCCGACATAACTCAATTAATACATACGTTCGAAGGCAACGTGACAGTGGTCAACGCAGGATGCAAATTATCGTGACATGATTTTTTGGAATCTTCATTAAGACGAGCCTTTTGCGTATTCATGGCGTATTTGGCAGGGAATGGGAATGCAAAACATCTGCCATATGTTGATACGCATGATGATATGTTGATAGGATATCCTAATTGAAAATCAGTTCGAAAGCAAGACAGAGTCACACAAAAGTCAACGGCCATTGTAACTTTTCGTGAAATTCTGGAACGTTTTGGACGCAAGTGAATCTTGGCATTTTCGCTCACATCAGATCTTTACTGAAACATCATTATTGTTGCACATATTGCTCCTGTAAGTTCACTGTCATGGAAAGCCGGTCTTGTAAAGGGCTCAACAACTAATTAATTAGACACACGCATGTTATTGTTTGATTTGTCGATTATGCGTTTCAACCAGCCAAAGACAATGCTAAATGCAGAAGGCTAAATATCTTCGACACAAGCTGTTAACTAGTTTGTTTATTGTCTGGTCAGTCATGCCGAAGAATGTGTACCGTGCTCCAGATTTGGACCTTTTGATGCGCAACTAAGCATTTGTGAAAAACATAATGATTCATTGACCATGAAGCACGTGCTTGCAAAGATCATTCAATGTATTTAGGAGATGTTGAATATCCACTACAATATGGCGACAAAAGCCGATCGAATGTACGAATTCCAGCAAAGTTCAGAGCGCTGATAAAACATTATCTAATCTGGGGTGGACGTTCGTTCCGCAAGGTCTTGCCTCGATTTTTGACGCAGTGTCCATCAGAGATTACGGATTCATTTCGGGTTGTTCCAGGGTTTCGTGCTGCAACGCTTTCATCCCAATTGATTTGATGAATACTTTCCGATACATCTTATACATCATGTTGATGGAATGTCAATAAGATGTTGTCTTTTTCAGGCGAATAATGCCGAATCAACTTCCAGACTTGCAGTCCAACTTTGTCGAGTAATGAATATCACACAATCATCTATCTTATCATCGCCATTGATGACGTCGACGATGCCTGTCTGGTAACGATATTTTCATGCATTGCGTCAAGGTGTGTGGGGTGTATTTTTTATGATTCAAACGACATAATCAACACTTGTGTGACTCTGATCGACCGCCTGCGCAATCAAACGGTTCTTCGCGCGAAGAATAAAGCATAAACAACAGACTCGTCCATCAACTCGACTCGAGTTACGTAAGCGTTGGAACAGTAATCGCGACCGGGCTAGGTACCGTCCGACTGGCAAAGTTGATATAATAATTTATACCACCGAATGCACAGTTGGAAAGCGAATACACAAGCCAGTACTTCCTGGCGCCAGTACATAAATGGAAATTTCATTTAATTTCTTCTAATGCATTCTCCTGCCAGAAGCGTGGTCTGCCGCGGTCGCTTATTGTTGTTTTATTTCCTTCGGATGTGTAACATGTTTATTATCATGAAACCGATAAAGATCGGCTATAAAGTGATGTCAAGGGTATTCAAAATGCAGTTCTACAAGCAGTGAACTTCCAACGGTGGCTCAAGCAAATGTCCTGCAGCGATGTGGCGCTTATCAAATGGAAAACAATTGCGTTGTTTTACGAAGACCAGCAGGATGTGTTTAACTGCTGTTAGTGCTTCGTCAGGGGCATGTTGTGGAAGATCGATTGCCAGTCGAATGTCACATCAAGCTGTGCTGATGTTCGATATTAATTATCGCTTCGAGCAGCGACCATCTCCCTTTGTGGTGTACTTATTCATTTGTACATTTTTTACTAGCATATTTTGTACATAAGTGTAAAACCACATACATTTCAAAAGTTCTGTTTATAAGTAACTTCTCCCGCTGTGAAGCGTAATGAAAGTTTGACTTCGTTATCACTTTAGCAACTAGTTCAATGCAGCAAGCGACACATAACGCTGCGTACTTGCGCGACTCGTCAATGATAATCGGGGTGATAATTGCTTCCGATGATGATGATACCCATTTGTCACAAGTGTTTAAATGGGAATTACTTTATAGAAGGCTCATCACACACGACCGACGCAACACGCACTCACCCTGTGGCGCCTTCGAAGCTCGAGACGATGGCAGCCCACTCCCTCCCACAGCCCCCTCGTTTTTCTAACCCAATAACGTACACTCAAACACACAAATCCACACAGCGCGATATGGCCTTTCCATTTTGTAATCTTTATTCGGATCGATTGGTATTACAGATACACAGGTTCTTCTTACAGTTTGCTGACTTTGTTTTCTTTGCAATTATAGCACAATCTATAGCAATGCTGCGAAAAGCGCAAAAGGATGGCCGCTGGCTCGGTACATGAGGCGGTGTTTGCATCCCACCAGAGCTGTTTACTGTCCGTGCCGCATCGATCTCTACACCGTTCCTTACGGAGCTCGATGAAAGATACCAGAACTACTGAACTGCGACTGTATGCTAAACCGATTTGTCGCTCAACCCTTTGTGTGGGTTTGAGTTTTTTCCTCCAACAACTCGTTTGGTGGGTGAAGAGATTAAATTTTAGATGAAGAAAAGCTAAATAAATTTCTACCTATCTTCGGTAATGCTTCTGCCTTCCTGCATTTACCTTTGCTACTGTCTTTTTGATGTCTGTTTCGATGCTTTTTGCTATCGAGATTCATAATATGATATTGGGAGGAGGGTGGGGGCGGGCTTTGATTGTTAGGTTGATTGATATAATAATTTTTTTTATGTTGAAACAAACAATAGTAAAATTAGAGCGGAATTTAGATTCCTTGGACGAAATGGTTCTACGACTCTTGTGAGGAAGAATAATTTATGCAATAATAATTTGAGTGTTTTAGTGACAAAATCGAAAACAACCTTCTGCTAGTGCAACTCTAAATACACACGCGTGCACACGCACACGGTCAAGCGTGCTGTGCGAGATACATTAAATAGGAGGGACACACCGAGGGAACTAACCTGTACAACTATTCTACAAAGGGGCAAACCGTTCGAGTGCGACGTTCTGGTTTGTTCACTGTTTGGGAAGAAGCAAGGACATAGATCAAATGCATATTTGATTTGAACTAAAATCAACTAAAACATAAGTTTAGTAATGCTTCAAAAACAAATGTGCAACTAACTGTTGATAATCTTCACGATTCACTTTTTTCCATCCCTGATGTTGAGGTTGTCGAGCCCTGCCGGAGCTTTTGGTTCGAGATGGCAGTGCCATCTAGCGGGTAAAAATAGAAACTCCTCGCTTGGCGTTGGTGTTCTGTAGCTTTTGCAGTTGAACGAATGCAACGGATTTTGTAGAGTGGTTCCAAAGATAACTAACATCTGTCTACGAAAAACTACTATTGGCACTTGAGTTGAGTACAGTAAAGAATACTGGGTAAAAGACATCCAAAAGATGAGCTATTGCTACGTTTACGATTTTCGTTTTTTTTCTTCTTGAGATATACGATCGGAATTTAATAATTGAACGCTTTCTAGTCGGTATGCTTATTAGCTGGATGTTCGATAATTGGCAAACATCTTCTTGTTGTAAACAGTTTAACTAATATGCATGCACTTTGCGTGTTGCCAACAAATCTACGTTCCAAGACATCTTCCAACTGTCCGTTAGATTTGATCTACTGTAGCGTGTTTTGAACATTATGTTTGATGTTGTTCCATTATTTACTATAATAGCTCCCTCTTATTACTATTCTACAAAGATTTGTTCCCAATAGATCATGTGATTTGACTTTTGACAGTTTTGTGCGTTTCTTAAAAGCAGATAGAAACGAAATGAATTTGTGCGGTTGATGCGCCTATCTATTGAGGTGGGATATTGTTGTTGTGTGGCACTCGCTCTGTCTCTCTCTCTCTCTATCTCTCTGTTCTCTGTCATAACCCTGCTCTATCCGAGTGCAGTAATACTAAAACGAACAGATCAATGGCGACGGGAGAAAAAATGATCACTCACCAAAACATGACTAAACGATGAAATTCGTTCGTTCTTCGGCGGTTATGAATAGTGGGTTGGATAATTTTTAGTCGCATCGTATTGCTCAGCTGGCAGTAGTACCAAATTTAACGGGGTGGATAAATACGTGTGACGTAGCGGATGCTAGTGTGGAGTGTCGTACTCGTCTTTTGCTTCCGTGCATATTAAATTGTTCCAGCATCATTTTAAGATGAAGCAAGCCATTCGCACTGTGCAGGATCTTCACACCGCGACGACGATTTATTTACAGATGTACAAGAGCCGTTCTCCTTGAATTTACCCTTTACATGGTTACTCTCGCATTAAAAACCTAAGCTGAATACCATTCCTGGTATTACGATCGCGGAGATCTTCAAGAGCGGTATGCTGAAGCTGTTGATGATTGAACAACCTGTAGATAACGAGATTCGTGCAAGCTTCATTCAAGCGTATGATGAAATAGAGATTCTTTAAGGATGTGAAAGCTCAAACGTGACGACAAAGAGATTATGTTTCTAAAAACACTAACCGCTCCGCTCCCGGAGCCGTTTTGATAGGTGGTAAAACAAACAAAACACGTAGTAGCAGCACAATTTCCATAACGATCTATATAAAAAGTAGTTGCATGATAACGATTGATAAAAATACTGCCCGCAGGCTTCCTCCCGAATGCAAACACGCTTTGCATCGCAGTATATCGTGGAAGAGAGATGGTTCGTGATGGTGAGGGTGTATCGAACGGAGCCAGCATCCACGATGCAAACAAACGAGATTCTAGGCGCCGCTTATAGCCGCTGCTGCTGCTGGCACGGTGTAGCTTGGTTTTGTAGGTAGTCTTCTGGATCTTTCGGCACAACACGCGATCAACTGCACCGGGTTGTACCGATCACCAGACAGAATGGGACAGGCGCACGATCGCATTGCGCCACTACCCAGGACCCATTACGTGGAAGCTGCGAGATCGATTTAGTCAATCATCAGCTCGAAGTGGACCGTTCCCATCCGTTCGTGTCTGTCGTGCTTGATGTTGTGGGCCCAAGCTTTGCACTCAATGTTGATGATGATTCCACCTACAATGAGCACGTCAGTTAGTAACGTCTTTGTCAATAATGGATGGTGGCAATCCGATACTTACGAACAGGCCGCTCGAAGTGCACCGCTACCAGCGGGCTCAGATAACCCTCCGAGTTCTCGTACGGGTAGTAGTAGCCGGGGAATCCGCGCCGCGGATAATACTGGATCTGGCCCACGTTCTCAATGTCGGCTGCGTTTTCACCCTCGCACGAAACCCACACAGTGTTCATCTGGAATGAAACCGATATCAGTACACAGATGGAAAGACTCGACACTTTTGGATTGACTCGATATCGGCCTTACCGTGTGCAGTTCCTTCTGTTCCTTCTCCTTGATGTAATCTTTCAGATCGGTTGGCATGTTCGAGGGCAGGCTGCTCGACTCGTTGTAGAACTCTGGCACCCAGCCATAGATTTTGTTCAGCTTCAGGAATATGCACGGTGCGCTCTTGTGGTAGTTGTAGTGGTTCTCCAGCGTGCACGGTCCGTACTGCTTAATGTCCACGTCGCACACCATACCCTTCGGCGGAGGCTGGTTGTAGTCGCAGTTGTAGATGTTCTGACCACGGCCCGATACCTGTCCGGGAGTTCGGTAATCTGCCCAACAGTGATAGAGAAGATTGTGCCAATTTGTGTTTGGAACATTAGAGATGGATACTAAACTCTTCCCTTATTGTTAATGGAGAGCTAACGATGCCCCAGTTCCAAGTGTCATTCAACCGTTGCATTCTGGCAAAAAACACACTTAAATCACATGTTTGCTTAGGACCGGGGGCTGGGAACAAAAAGTCTAAATATAACTTTTCAAATCCCAAAGCCAATCCCAACCCAAGCACACGAGATTGTGACGTCCTTTCCCCATTAATTGAGGAGCAAATATTGAAACGCACAGACCTCGTGATGTGTCTAGTAGCGTCCGGGAGGGAAGCTGAATTAAAAGTACCGAAAGTGTTAAAAAAGGATGAAACCATGCATAAAATATCGCTCCATTGCGATCATCATGTGAGGAGCACGGAATTGGTTGGTTGTTATGTATTTTTGTAATGTTTAGCTTCTCGGTAGCAGCGCCCAAAAATCGGTGCTGCCACGGTCTCATATTTTCGAGCCGCAAGCTGCAAAACTCACTACCGTGGTTCAGTAGTGTACCCCGCGTAGTGGACACTCTCAACTCGATCGGGGTGTAAATGTCATAAACAATACAAAAATAGAAACACTGCCTCACTGCTTCAGTGCTCCCAGTGTTTGCAGGGATGTGCCGCGAACGAAACAGCTGGCACCGCTCCATTGGTCCATTATTTTATTAATTAGTACGCTATGTTTTTCTGCAGCGAAATACCATGCGAGTGTATAGCTTCCCAAACCGTCGTCTCTCGTGATCGCTGCTGGTGCTGGTGAAAAATAACACCGGTACCTGTCACCGTGATTCTTACCTTGCAGAAAATCGTCCAACGCGTCCGTCCACATCTTGTAGTTCTTCTCGTCCGTGCCCTTGTACCAGATCAGCGTGCTCTCGACGTTATCCTCCGACGGTAGCGGACGGAAGCCCAATCCTGTGAAGCATGGCAAGCAGAAGAGAAACAGCGGCATAGCCGTACAGTAAGCAGGAGTAAATCTAACAGGCTAAATCTAACATTTATTCGTATAAAGTCGCACCAACCCAGCCACCATCTTCGTTTCACGGTACATGGTATCGCCCTTTAATAATGTCGTCCGTGCTTTTTTTGCGTGCCCTTACCAATCCCCTCCGGAAATGAACCACAGTCTCCAAAGGGTCGATTATGCGAACAGAATTACCATGCACAATTTATGGCGAATCGGACGCTAGCTCGGTCCCGGGCAAAAAGTACCCCACGCGTAGCGAGAGCGCCATGTCCTGTGTGCGGGGACTGGCTAGTCGTTTATGTGGCCGCCGAGCATTCGGTTCGGTACGGGATTTGCTTCCAGCAGCCGAGTAGAACATCATCAAAGAGCCGTGCGTGAGAAGGACGTGCGTTCTTTGTTGTTGTTACTCTGCCAAGCCTCCCGTGCTGTTGCGTCCTGTTTGCGTACTACGCAGGCTGTTCTGCAGTACGTGCTACGTGGGGTAGGAAAATTTGATGGAGGAAATTCTTTGCGCAGGAGCGCGCCGCCCTACTGCAGGAGGGAGTAGCAGCAGCAGCAGCAGCAGCAGCCGGGGTTTTCGCTGCACGATGCGAGATTGTCGGTAGCAAAAGTAGGTTAATTTCCCTTTCTTTGTGTTGTGCTAGGCCGTTTCGTTTAGGGATGCTCTGTCGCTAAGAAAATTGGCGTACGCACCCACGATTCATCGCTACCTGTACGAGTAAATGGGAGTGAGAGGGAAGAGGATAAAGGAAATCATTGCACACGCATTTCCTAAGCTCCAAAAACTGATGCACATTTACTTTTACGAGCCTTTCTTTTTGATAAAACCTTTTCCATGGAGCAGTGGAGCCGTTGCTCCAACCACGCAGTATTTGCCACCCGATAGCACCCACGGGGAAATTCAATCAGCAAAGAAAAATCATACACCGAATGGGCAAAAGGATCCGATGCACTTCGTTTCGCCAATTCCATTTGCCAGTCCAAGTTCGGGTGTCGATGGCTCAATCGTGCGTTTTCATATCAATTTGCTTAGTGCCGGGGCAATTTTTCACGGGCTTTTCTCGTGTGCGGGAACGCTTGCCCACTACTAACTGGCTAACTGGTAAACTGTTTTTTTTTCGAAATCGTGTGGAAAAAGGACGCTACATGTTGCTTTGTGCATACGGAATCAAAGTCAAATGTAAATTTATGCTGCGACGTTCCTGTTCCTTTGTTGATAAGGAAATCCTTTTGAATCGGATCGTGTTCGTATCGGTCCTGGGGTATGATGTAAAAAATAACAATGTCTGCACACGAAGACGGGCGAAAAAAGGTGCAAAGAAACATTTTTGCAAAAAGTTTTGGAAATCATGTTTGATTGAGTCGAAGAATGGTTGTCAAACGGAAAAAGGGATCTGAATGTTCATCGCTGATAAAGTTAAGCGTGAAAATAAATACCGGAATTGATTTTACATTTATTATGAGGAAAGTTTTTATCACTCACGTATGATTTATTTAAAAAAAAAAATCATACACAAAATTGGGACTTTAGGGTTTTGGAGAAACAGAAAATGCAAGTTTTTAAATTCAGTCTTTTTGCGGTTCATTGCGAAGAAAATAACCAGATGAGTTATAATTGCCACATGAATATTCATTACTAGCCATACACCAACATACTATTTGCAACAAATTGTGACAGAAAATTGTTTACCGAACAGTTTGTTTGACCATTACAAGCTCATTTGTTAAACAAATTTGACAGATTGCCATGAAATTGGCCCCAGAGAGTCGTGACCACAACTGTGGCTCAACCGAAGGGACATTATTGTGATAAAACTCGCTACAACCGTACTGCTAGTGTTACCACTCCGAACAATGAATCGTTTCACAGCATCTCATCAGCAGTTGTTTTATTGCATATAATTGCAACAAGCATTGAATTTCATACATGTGTAGTCTCTGTCAACTATCTTTATCCATCCTCATTGGATGACAAGAAAGAAACGTTCTCCCGGGGCTCGGGGAAGCACCATTTTCTCCTTCTAGCTTCAAAACATCAGTTTTTAGAGTACATCATCACCGGCACTCACACTTTGCGCGATCGAGCAACCGCGAATATCACTTTTCAGGGTTGTCCGCCCGGTCTGGCGGCTTATTACGATGTGAAATAATTTGATCGCCCGCTTCCTGCCATTATGCAACTCGGCAATTGAATGTGCCCTCGATCTGTTCACCATCACCCTGTCCCACCCGCTCGCTATCCGGATGCTGGATGGACACGGTTCCGAAGCTTCAATGGCAGATAAAATAGAAGAATTCATTCAGACCACATTGAACGCGAATCAGTTTTGTGGCGAGGTGGAGGCTCTCTGTGAGAGCATGAAATATATTCTCGATCCTAATCATAGGTGCGATGCGTGCGCACTCGTTGGATTGATGGACTAGAGATTTTGCATATGCAAATATTGATCGCACAGAATTTGTTTCGGGTTAATTAAAAATGCGCTTTAGATCATTATAAGTGGCAATGTATGTATCTCGATCGTTTTACATCCGTCTAAATTATGCACGAACCGTTTTGCAAACAAATTACCGGACAGCAACAAGTAAACCCCAATTTGCTACCGCGTTTATGGCCCTTTGATTGATTGGTCCGTTTCCAAATGTCCAAAACCTTTGCAACAATGATTGATTTGCATGAGACAGGAAAAAGGCAACTCCCCTCAGCTATCAAATCGCACACATCGTTCTACATCATTTTTCTTCAGCTCGTTACGGCGGCGTTCGTTGCAAACTCTTCGCTCCACCTCCACCGAAAGCCGACCGATCGGTAGCGCACACCACAATGTCAAACGTTGACCTCGATACAGGTTTTCTCGTTTGGAAAAGCGTTCAACCATGACGGTAGCCGACGGCAATCAAGTACCGTGCGTGCCGCCGTAATGGAGCGTACATCCAATTGGAAGCACGAGTAGCTACTGCTGGCCTGATCCTCCGATCTAGCCCGACCTCACCGCCCCCGGTTCGATCGTAGGTTTGACCTGTCATTGATGAAAATTTTGCTAAAATTATACCACCCGTTTATCTAATTATAGCCTGCCCATTTGCAAGATGGTGGAACCTACTTAACGATGCGGGTCGAGTGTCGAAGAGGGTCGTTTTTAAAAATATCATTAATGAAAACCCAGACCAACCGCGGATAACTTATCGGGGGCGAAATTGATGCCACTCACCTGGATTGGTACCGATCAGCGACTGGTCCATTTGCCATTTAGGAATGCGGGGATCCAGCGTCTGGAAGAAGACCCACATGCAGACGGCCACGAGTGCGGCTAGGACGCTGTAGAAGACGACGTAAAAGATGCCGATCTTGGCTGTAAAGAAAAAGCAAAAGAAAAGGATGAGTAATCGGAATAGCTTGAGCATATGTGACATAAATCACTCCACGATGTCTGACACGTTAGTCAAATGATTATCAAATTTGAAAGTTGTACAAGCATAATCTACCACCCTTCCATTCTGCATCTTGCATGATTTGGCACTTCTTTGGAACGGTTTTGTATCGTAGCTAACGATTCGTAACGGACGATACATAGTTGAGCTCAAACAGCTACAATAACAGCGGCACAAAAACAGCAACACGGCTTTGTCCGTTTTGAGGTTAGGGACATGAATTGCATTGAGCTAGTGGATCACCTTTGACAGCTTCTGGTGTGGGGGACAGCCTTGGTGCGGCTCGATCACTCTATCAGCGAGCGGAGAGACACTTCAGACGTTCACTTGCCGGTGGAGGTAATGGGGAAAGGCACACGAAGGCTTCCATACCAGCATATTGCTGACAGCATTACGATGCCTGTACAAGGTGATAGGTCCGGTAATGTGGTTCAGGCCACTTTCGTCTGGTAAGCGGGTAGTCCGTGTGTAATTTTAACAGCTCAACATCTTGGCTGTCGAACATCAAATTGTTAGTTTCGGTGCAACTATCTGCCCACCAGCAGAATGCGCTGTTCGAAATTCCTTGCTCATCCAACTTGATAGCCGTACAGCATTTCGTAACACCAAGCTACCAGGAGACGATTCACTGTGGCCTTCTCGCATTTCCCGTCAATCTCGTGAACGGATATTTAAAGCTAAATTTATGCCAGACATTCGCCTCCTCCACTACGGCTGTTAAACGACGAAATGGCAAAAAATCGAACAAAATGTCAATACGCTTCGGGAACGGGACAACAGGTGTATCGGTGCGCGAAGTTACCCAAGGGTGTAAAAATACCGCAAAACAAATGTGACATGTCCTCCTTTGGCAGAAAGTGTCCCGTGTACCCATGTCCAAAACTAGGGAATATTTTATTATCTTTTTTTATAATTATTTGTTGTTGTTGCAAAACTAAGTACGAGCAATGTAGCCGAAAAGCATTTTCCAATTTCCTGTCAATGAGATTCTGCTGGCACGCTCCAAAGCAAGGAGGTACTGTGTGGTGATAGATGGATTTGGATAACATGACACCGGGAAACATTATCCATCCAATGTGTTGACAGCTGCTGTCGGGGAGAAGTTACGCTCGAATAGGGGTCGATGGTTCGGGTTCAATTTGTTTATTTATGGCATAGCTGCAGCAAACCACTTGTTGATTGAATGTGCATGAATGTGTGTTAAGCGTCGCTCCATCGTTTTTTTGAATAAAAAAGTTTTGGTGTTTAACAATGCTTTAAAAAAACCATTCATACGTAATAATTGAAATAGAAAGTGTTGATTTTGACAGAAATCATTCCAATATAGGGTCGTTACTTTGAAAACTTTTTGTTCTACCCAATGAATCTCCAGCATAGAGGAAGACATCACCTGTTCGCCAAAGGGTGAGAAATGATCGGGTGATCGTCCATTGCACACTCACACAAGCTCACACGCACACCTTTGTACGATACAAAGCGTGTTCTTTAGGTAGAGTCACCGGCTTTACCACTACATCTGTACCGCAACCGGTAAGATTTTATCCATCCTCTGTGACTAAC
This sequence comes from Anopheles melas, assembly GCA_000473525.2. Lineage (NCBI taxonomy): Eukaryota > Metazoa > Arthropoda > Insecta > Diptera > Culicidae > Anopheles > Anopheles melas. The sequence continues at coordinate 452 of AXCO02007808.1, read as the reverse complement.
ACACCTTCAATATCCACACTACAGACGCCACCAGACATAAGCAATAGAAGCAGTAACACGGTAGGAAAAACAAACAAACTCCTGACACATTTCAAACACAGGGAGAACCGTTCTCGCGGGAAAAATGGGGGAAAGAACATGGCCGAGTGAGCGAAGCGGGGAAATTAAAAACAAAAACAACGCGCTCCAGCCACGCACACACCAATCTGTTGTGGACGCAGATGGTTGCCATGTGAACCGCGTGCCCCCTTCATTCATGCTATTCGGGTTCCACCCTACCGCTTCGATTGCATCTGTATCAGTGAGAACGTGTTGGTGGGGTAGTTTCAGGGTACCGCACCCTAGTGGCTATAACCAGGCCGTTTCGTGACATGGTCCGCTTTGAGGTTACGCTGTCTATCGTCCCTCATGCAGCAAGAGGGGGAACAATTCGCGAACCCGCTGACTAAGTG
>AXCO02007803.1:0-14208 GCA_000473525.2 Anopheles melas | reverse complement strand
TGACCAAAGTGATTTGATGTTGAATAAAGAGTTAAACAAAACAACTTTTTTCTCTAGATTCTAGATGCATCTTATTAGGTTTGATTGAAAAAGAAAAACAAATCTGAAACAAACAACCGACCACCAGTAGCACCGCAGCCCACAACAACAAAGCATTCTAATTTTAATCCCATCTCTCCCCCAGAGAGCGGGAGATTGTAAGCGGACGAAACCAAAACATTCTATTGTTTACGAGCAGCAAGTGTGCAGCATCAGAACTCATTAAAACGCAAAACATTGGAGTTGGAAATGTGAAGAGCGCTTCTAATGCTTTTATGCGTATGGAAAATACATGATGCTGGCGTGCTGTATGGTCTGTTTACTGATGCGCTGGCGGATCGGACAACACAAACAACCGGCCACCAGCACCACAACCGGACACAGCCGGTAAAACAACAACACATCATGATCGAGTGGCACAAAGCTAACAAAACACGACCCTTTAAGGAAACGTGTACACCATCCCGGTTGTACTAAAGCGCGTGAGCCGCGTGAACCTCTTCCGCGACACTCCTTACTCAGGCTCGATCGATTGATAAATCGCATGGAGGGTTGATCGTAAATAAAAACGAGCGATAAAATACAGCCGGTTAATTGGCAATGTCGAGCGTTTTGCGTTTGTCGAAGGAAAGCCGAGAGAGATCGTGCCACCACAACACCGGCACGCTGCCTGCTCGGTAGTCAGACACGACGATGAGGAAGAAATCGCCTATAATTTTCTTTTCACAGCCGGCACCTTCCGTTCATGTGACATTGAACACTAGTCAAAGTAGTGTGTATGTATGTTTTGCTTGCGATACGGCTACATGACTGTTTAAAAATAGCCTCCTCTTCAGTACACAGTTTTGCACCGGTACGGGGTCGAGCTATATTTGTTGTACGGCGCTGCACACCGGTGGTGCACCGTATCGTAGCGCATGTTCGCCTAATTGCATGAGCATGTCTCTCACGCCGGCTAGTGGTCGCCGCCTGCCATCATCGTCGGTTGGTTACTCGGGGGAGAGGCTGAATCGAATACAATTTTGCACGAGTCATATTTATCGCAAAAAAAGAAGCTGAGAGCAAACAACAACAAATAGCTCCACAACGTGTACACAACGGACGGCTACTAACGGTTCAGGAGCTGGCACGGTTGCACTTGGCACTTGATAGCAGGCAAAAGAGACGAAGGGAAAAGGAAGGTGTCGTATGCAAAACTGCAATGAAGTCCAAAGGGTATGTCCTGAGGAATGCAGTTGAACGACATTCCAATCGCGGTTCGGTGTGTTGCCCCACTCTGTGCGGATCACCACTCACATATGGACCACCATCAGCAGCTGCACAAGAATTTGGATGAATTGTTGGTTTTGCTAGAAATCCTCACCATAGGAGCATAGTACCTTTAGTATGCAATAATAGGAATGGAATTTGATTTTCTAACTAAACGACGGTGCTTTAAACACATTTATGATTAATTGCAAGATAATGAACAAACCTCATTGTTTGGGTTCGAGCTTCAATAAACCGGTTAAATAACAAACATGTACCAGATAACGTTGCACCTTTGCAGTTCCTTCCACAGATGCCTGACATTCGCGACAAATGTCAACAAAAATATCAAAGCTTTAAACGATCAATCACAATCGCACACACTCACATGCACTCCCCATAATAAACCCTGTACCCCCAGGATAGGAAGATCGCGCCTAATCATGATGAGATCGCACAGTATACGCCAAATGACCAGATATGGGGCCCCGTGAACACACACACACACAGCCGGCAATGGAACGTGTCACGTTGGTTGTATGTTATGAGAATTCACTTCCTGAGATTGGTAATGTCAATAAAACAGCACACCATTGTCATGATTATGCCCCGGCACCGCTCAGATGATAACTGGTACAGAAATTGAGATAAGAGCGAGGACTAGGCTGGGGACTGTTACCTTCTGAGAACATTGTGTGGCATTTATAAAAGCCTATAGTATAGTATATTGGAAACGATTCCAAGCTCCACTGCTTCTTATTCTTCTTATTTGGCATATTGCAGGTCTAGGAGAAGTATGAGTCTTGTCCAAGTAAGGAAGAATTGACAACCTGTAACTGATAGTTTCACTGATATAAGAAGGATAACTGAACTCCTGCGCACCTATAGGCGGTATCCTTACAGGGCTTGAACCCAAGACGAGCTTGTTATAAGGTCGTACGACTAGACAACTGCACTACGGAAGTCCCGTGGAGCTCGATCACTAAATGGTCAATAAATACAACGAATGACATAGCACAAAAATAGTGAAACTGATATGATTATTGGACATCCCTCACTCAAATCTAAGAGCAAACACATATCACGAGCGAGGAAGTACAGAGGAAGTGGGTACTTCTAGGTGGTAGATTGGACTCCACAAAAAGGAAACCACCGGTAATTGATGGCTAGATGTTTCTCCCGGTTAGAACCAGTTCATACTGTGAGTGTGTGTGTGCTGTTGTTGCTACAGGGCAATTCAACAGCAAACAAACAACAACCCTAGTGGATCACGCCGCCAGCTCAATTCTCTCCCGTATCTTAGCTAACGACGTGCTCTCTCTGTATGACTGCTGAAGCGCAATACCCATGGGAAGGCATAAACTGGTAACAGAATTATATCACTGAGCATGCAAAACCTTTGCCCCTTTCGTTTCCAACATTCCAACAAACGCTTTCCCCCCTTGCGAGATTTCGTTTGAGGCAGGAAGGAACAAAAAATAGCATTACATATAGGCGGCTGGGTCGTGATCACGCCAACACATTCTTCAGGATTCCTGTTATTTTTATGCAACCAGAAACGTACCGGTGGGAGACCGGGACCACTTAGCTCTCGGAGGCGCCAAGGTAAATTGACTGCGAATATTGAGGAAACCGTTCAAGTGAGGACGCGGTGTAACCCACACAACATGCAACCGACATCGTCATCGCCGTCGTTCGGGTAGTTTGCGTGCAGACCGTCCAGTAAATGGTTCTAACTTACTCCGAATATTGGAATGATTGGACTAGGGGGCACAGTGGACAGCCTGGGGATGCTAATCGGGACTGACCTTGAAGTTGAATGTATGCTATCGCTTAGTTGCTTCGTTCTTTTCGGGCGACGTAAAGGCGCACAGCACGGTCTAATTAGGTTAAAATCTGCCACGCCAACCACGGCGACCACGGCAATGTGGGCAATCATAAAGCTTGCAATTTCAAAAATCGATACCACACCGATGGCGATGCAACGGTGTGAGTGAGTGTTGGGTGTAGTACTCAACTGTAACACAAACTGGCCAACTGGGGTCGTTACTAAATAATAAAATAATTAAACTGACTAACGCAAAAAAGAAAAGGTTTTTTTTGTAGGTTGTACTTAAGAGAATCAACCAAAACGTGATTCTCCTCTAGAAACTATCATACCAGCGGGTCCGTGACATATTGGGACCGATAATGAGACTTTAACCAACAGCTCCATACAGGTTAACGCGTGATAGTGTGGTGGGCGCCGAGAAGAAATATGACACGTTTCATTTATTACCGGAATTCCCGGTTGTAGTTGTTGCCTGGTCGCGCCTTCCCAACCCAGAGCGGGAATCTTTAGCACGGAAAGTTCACCGCTCGGGAACCGGTTTCTATGTGTGCATTAGCATATGTATTAAAATGCACCTTCTTCCTCTCTCTCTGTCTACCCTCGCTCATTTTAAGCTTGTAAGAAGATGGGTAAAAACGATATCCTGCTAATTAATATGTTATCAGCGTACACCTCCGAGCACAAACGACACACACTCTATCCTCGGTGCCGGACACCTCCAATCGTTCTCCGTTGGAGGTTGTTTCTAGGTTGGACGAGGGATAGAAGAGACCCCACTTTGGACGATGTACAAATTAATCGGTCAAATAATTCCTCTTCCTTCCCCAAGATGCTGAAGGGGTAATTTCGCAGCAGCGCCAGTCATTACGGGGCGACAGGTTCACGACTCAATGATAAATTCTGCACTTCCTGAAGTAAAAAAAGCATTGCCAGGAGCACCAGGTTGAAAATTCCCGACCAAAGACGGGACGTGTTCCTATGTCTGCTGGTTGTGTGTCTCTCTTTATATATATATACAATTAACTGCTTCCCTTTTTTTCACTCACTTTCTTACACCTCTCTTCAACGCACTTCTGCTTGCGGAGGGCAAATGGAAGTCACTGTAAGACTGGCTGCAGAGACTGGTAATCTTTCAGAAAATCCAGCCACGCGCCACAACGCACGATGCGCGCTGCCCGAAGTGTAATTTATCGCTCGTGCGTTTTTTCGCTCTCTGTAGCTATTTGTTGCCTGACACCAAAGTATCTTCAAGCTGTTGGATGTGGCACGTGGCGAGGCTTTTTTTTTATTTCCAGTGGAGCCTCCGCTGCCATCGATCGAACACGGGGGAATTGTTTTTTTTTGTGTGTGTGCCAATTCCCGCTGATTGGAAGATGTTTTTCTCTCTCCTACTTTGCACCGTCGTCGTTTGAATGCATTCACGAGTAGTAGCTTGGCTGTTGCAGCAGTGTGCTTTTGCATCTGTGCAAATATCCCGCCGTGCATTCGCGTTGTTGGAAGGGGCTTCCGAGGGTAATGTGAAATTTAAATTATCGCCACAGTGGCGCCACCGTCAAACCGATCACTGCCGCTTGCGGATGGAGTAAAGCAATAAAGTAAGGGGTAGTTGTACTGGCACGTACGCATTCGATAGAAAAATACTAGTACAATGTTTTTTTTTTAAATGCCTCTTTACAGTGCGCGTGAGGCGTGTTTTATCCAAACTTTGATTATATGCTTGACGGAATTGGAGCAAAAAAACAATATCAAACACACACACACACACGCTTACACCTTTTTGAGTAGCTTGACTTCAGTTCGTACACTTTCTAAGGTTCTTTTGAGTGACCTCCTCCTCCACCGGGCCTTTCGCAGGGGTTTGGTGCAGTCGCACCACAAGGTTTGGGTTTAATTTATTCGCATAAATTGCATAATGTACCTGACGGCCGCTGATACGTTGAAAGGTAATGACAGTTTTGATACATCCAAGTCGTTCGCTGCGAGTTGACGGGAAGAACGGGGCCGCACAGGGGTTCGAGCCCTAGGTCGGTCATTTACTTCCCTGCAACGTGCATGGAAAGGTTTGAAGCAAAAGCTTTGGAAATGGGAGTGTAAATGCACAAGTTACCACTTGTTAAGGTACTTAATTAGGTGAAAAGGGTACATTGAATAGGGACAATTTATTTCCACTTACAGAAATAAAGCCTCTTGAAATAAGTATTTTAACTCTTATTAAGCTCTTATGGTCAAAAGTTGTGTCATGGGATACCTTCACCCAATTCTAGCAAAAAACCTTCAACCGTTTTACGGCACCTGAAGCATGCATTGTGTCCGCTGCCACCACGGCTGCACTTTCTAAACGTTTGGCATGCCCACTGCCAACGCCGCATGGAAGGGCCTGAATTTATCACCCTTTCCAAAAAACGAATTACGCCCAAATCGGATCTGAAACCGTGCGCAAGGTCAATTTGACGGTGCTCCAACACACCACCTGCTCCACAACATTTCAGCAGCTCCGAGCAGTTTCTATAGCCGGAACTACGCGTCGCTGGGCAGTGGCGGCAGGGTGTCACATTCTTCACATTCCATTCTATGCATTTTTGCCCGAGTACGATGGTGTGAGGGTGTACACATTCGTTGTCCAACACCACGGACATACCGTATCGGCGGAAACAATCCACTCGCAGCAAAAAGGTAACGACAACTTCAATGACTTCCGCTCGTCGACGCGGGCATCAATTGACGGATGGTTATTCGATACGGTTTTTTTGTTGGTTCTGTCCATCCACAGGAATGCTACAAAAAAAAAGACTATTGAAAAGTGTTAAGTCAGCAGGAAAGCTTACGTGGCTTGAAGTTCGTGCAGTGGTACAACAAATACAACGACACGTTCAGTTCAGAGCTGAAAAGCAGAGCTCCGAATCACGTGCTCCACGACCTAAGAGGGTCAGGTAGCTGATCTTATCAACGATTTGGCCACCAACGAAATCGACACTAGCGACCTGGATGGATAAAGACAGGTTGGATATCTAGCCCTAGCCCTACTTAGCATATGAACCTCGGGTGGTGTCATTCGGCTACTACAGCTCCTCGACCTGGTTCTACGCCCCATGGGTTCTTCCATGTATTTGTGTCGTTACACACCAATAGCGGTACCCCTCTATCTACTTGCCCTAAAGTCACCCAACAATGAAAGTAACCCACCGCCACCGATAAGGAAGCACGAGCAACCGATAGACGCGAGATTCTGACTGTTGTCGCTTAGCCGTATCGGAGCAGCCGCTAGCAACAGCGGGTAACCTTCTCTCGTTGCACCCAACGGTCGGCGGTTCGTGTGTTTCTACTTCCTTGACATTTTTACGGCCGACACAGAGTGTGTGTGTGTGTGTCCCATTGTGTTCTGTTGCTATCCAAACGCGTGAAATGTGCATTGTTGTAGCCGATATATGAGCCAAGAGAAAAAGTAGAGGAAAAAAAGCTAGCTGGCAATGTGATTGATAGCGCACTGCCGACCATTGCATTTCCGCTTAAATGCGCGACTACCGACGGCAGAAGGAGAAACAGTGTGTCCGATCGTACGACAGCTTTCCCATAGTTCATTCTGCTTCCTGTTGATTCATCAGACGTGCACCCCCTACAGCTACAATTTCTATCGCCGATGATCATCATCATCAACTAGAACTTGTCTAAACGATGCCCCTCTAGCACGTCTGTGGGAGAAGACCTTCGGACTCTTCGGACAGACAGACAGGAACAGAGCGGAACAGTGGGAAAGTGAGCGCACTAGACTCGTCATATATGTGTGTGTGTATGATGCATCATAAATCAAACCTAATTAAAGCCAATTATCGGGATACACCGCGCGACTGGCCGTGCGCATTCTATCTCGCCGGCGCCAGTCAAATCTTGCGCGCATGCGCCGTGAAATGTGTGTGCGCGCGCTTGATTATCCGCGCTGGCACGACATTTCGCACGCTTCCGCACCTGCAACACACAGATCCCGTTGAATGGGACAAAAACCCGGGCGCATTTTAACAGCGATTTAGAAAGCGGCAAGGCCACGTTTGCAATTACCGGGAAGATGAGCTGTGCTGACAGTTTAATGTCTATTTAATGAGCTTCCCAGACATCTCCATCAATTTTAAATTGAAAATAATGTCCAATCTTGTTTAGGGATTTTTTAACAATAACTTTAACTGTTCTACAACTTTCCATTTACTGCATCTCCTCTGCGCGGTGAAGATGCAGGTGTTCAAACAATATTCCACAATCACTTCACCTATTAGCGCGCGGCTCATCTTCGCCCTTTTCTAAACATTCATCACAATACAAACCAATGATCAGCGCGCGCGCGCGCCACTTCGTGCACTAAGAGAGCGTTGCATCATCGAGCCGTTGGAACATTGTTTAAATATTTAACAATGCCGGCATCCTTGAACAGATATTCATCGATTAACACACACCGATACTTGGCGGGCTGCTGCTTTGTACCTACATCTCCACCATTGCAACACCAAGTGGCAGCGGGCACTCGTCAAGCGCAGTGCGTATACGATACGAAATGCACAACACGCACCACCCCGATGCCGAGCGCGTTCATCGTCACGCACAGTCGAGCATCTCTACAAAAAAAAATGCAACAAACCCAGCTGCACCTGCTGTACCGCGAGCAGTGAAAACAATCAGACTCACTGATTTCATTTTTGCACGCGGGGACGAGAGGATCGTGGGGTGCCCTTTTTGCATCACTAACAACACCCTTTGCGGTGTGGAGCAGGCAAAAAAAGGGGAAGATAATTCTTTTCCAGCATGTAACGCGCGCAGGCCGAGCAGACCCCGAGAATGTGGTACGTGATGCTGCGACTTTGTCCGAAGGTCGTCTGGTGCTAGATATTGCACCTCTACACACTCACACACACGCATACACTTTGTACTAGGCTTCTTTTGTTTTTGTTCCTATGTACTGTGTGCTAAGCCTGTGGAGCATTTTTATGTTTTTACCGTCTTGAAGTTCGTCAACGATCAGACAAAAACAGCGATGAGGCATTTGCTTCGGTCACGATTCGATTCGCTTGAAGGTTTGAGGCACGAGAGATGAAGATGCGAAAACTGGTTTTTGGGCATAGACTCTTGATTCCTCAGGAAGGGTGATGAGATCACACGTGGCTGCTGGGGCACGTCAAACGGATGCTCAACGGTGTGTTTTCTTGATGCTAAAATGAAAATTCCATATAGTTGTCAACATATTGAAAGAAACGTTTCAAATCTGTCGCCTGCTGCAAGGTTTAAACTGTGCCGTATAGCTTCCAATGTGTCGTTGACCGTTTTCTAGTCCAAAATCTTGCAACAAAAAAGCGATCGTTGACGTTAGGCGCCAATGTGTGTGAAAGGAATGTATCTCTCTCACACACACACATGCCCTTCTTTCTGTCCTCTATAGCAGCGTGAAAGGGAACAGTGCCTTGCTGGGGTGCCAACCAAAACCTCCTTCTCTCAGGAGCATCTAGAGTTGAGAGAAGGGGATAATTAAGTTTTGCCGGTGCAAAACTTTACCATACCTCAACCTTCGCACACTGGCGCCAAAGTTCTGCAACCGCGGCGACCGTGCGCTAGGGCTCCATGTTTGGAGCTGTACGCACTTTGCGAAAAATAAAACCTGTTCCACGTCACTTCGATATAGCTCGTGTGCATCGTGTGGTTTACGCGACAGAATATGCCGTCCGTTCGCTGGTCGTGTTGGTGCCTTCTGAACTGCTTTTAAACTCGCTGGCCACGTTGGGACATAAAAGTAGCGGTTTCTCGGTTCGCATAAAGGTTACTCGCTCACATTAAGCTTGACTTTTGCAACGACCCTAGAGCAGTTTTTGTTGCCTGTTAACGCTCACTGTGGTTGCCTTTTTCCTCTTTGATGCGTTCCGTGGTCTCACATGTTTATAATCAGCGATGGTGATGAGATCTACGTTTTTGTCTGGAGCTCACGCAGTCGTTACGAAAAGCGTCTTGTTCCGTCCTTTACTTGTCCCCGTCAAAACTAAAACAACAACTCGCGGCACAATATCTACTTACCCAACTGATTCGTCTGGGGTTCGCCTGTGTAGATGCGGTAGTAGATGTCGTACGAGTCGGCCCGTTTCATGCGCGATACGCGGTACGCCGGTGTAACACGTGTGACAGAGAGTAGCGACTTGAGCAGCAAGCTCATACGATTGTAGATCACCTGGTTGGCGCGCTGGGGTGCGTTCGTTTGGTCCGTCCTGATGCTCAGCGTCCAGCACTCCAATATCATGCTACCACCTTCGGCCGTTTGGAGTGAGATTTCTACGCACAGTGGCAGTCGCGTGATGATCGATTCATGCTGCCCACCGTCGGCGAGGATTTTCTTCGTCTCGACAAGCACATCAAGGATGGACTGCTGATCGGTGATTGAGATGTTAAACTATGTAGAGGAGAGCAGCATGAATAAAGAGAAAAAATGTATAAGAATTCATCAAAAGATTGTAACAAGCTAAAGCTATACATAAATGGAAATCTTCTTCACATGGGACACGGTAACGTTGGAGCACAATGTAACACAATGCGTAGCTCTCCACCAGTGCGTGTGGGACGGTGGAATGAAAAAATCAATCATTATCGATCGAGTGGTCGTTAAGGACAAGCCTTCGTTTGATTGCGTCCTTGGGCTAAATATGAGGGGCCGGAGCCTGCTCGTGGCAGGGCTGTATCATAAGAAAATTGAGGCTAACCGATATGAAGTCCAAGATGGGAAAAAGGGAAAGCAAACTTGTAACTTGTGTCGTGTTTTGTTCACCGTTTGGAAACACAGATGTTAGGAACCATGATTTATCGAGAATCGAAATATTAATTCGAGCAGAAGCTGTTACATTGTAATTAACTATACACGCGCACACACACCCATCCGCGTGGAACATAAGGAAAATTATCATATTTGCGTTCTTTGGAAAACACAACCAAGACGCATAATCCTGTGCTTATTGCTATGTTTGCAAAATAAGATTCCCAACAGCAAAGGTTACTGCAAAGGTGTTCTAAGGCAAATAGTCAAACACAAGCTCTCTTCTTGGCGATTATCTCAACACGTAAGCAAACACAAGACGCACACTCGGGCGAGTTGTTGGATTGTGCAAACGATGACATTGTGACCCCAATCGTGGAGGATTTGGTGGATGAAGCTTCAGTCCGCTCGAACAGGAAAGACCGCAAAACACAACACAACAAACAACAGTTCTTGCTATCAGACATTGTACTCCTCCTTCCTCCCGGACCGGCAGATGACCTTCAGGAGGACGCAGCTGAAGTACACCGTAAGAAAGATCCGAGCAATCGGCGATGGCACTGGGCGGCATTGGCCAGAGTGCACTCACACCTGTGGAAGCGTCTCGAGAGATGACGCGGCGAAGTTGCCGCGCGCGGCTCGCACGCGTTTCCCATAAACGTTCAATATGATCGAACGATTGTCACCTTTGACATCGGCTGCAAACGGAAAATTACGTCCCGATCGGTGCGGCTTGATAATGGGGCACTACCCCGTAGCACCCGCCCTCCACCGGTTGGTGCATTTGCCGACATCCACCGGCACACAACCAAAACAACTAACCAATGTGGGTAAACAAATCAATCCAAACTGACTCAGAGGACGACAAACCGTGATCGGAAAGTTCCGCGTATAATGTGTGTGTGTGTGACTTTGGTGGGGAGCATGAAAATCATGTAATCAGGTAATCTTTTCGATGCAATCAAATAGAGCATATGTTTGTCCGATTTATGATTACCAACAATGTGACAAATATTGGCAGCTTGATTGCTGTTAGTGACATTTTTTTATACTTGATACTTCTTAAAGGCGTTATTTTAAGAAAATTGAAGTGAAGTTACTTTCAAAATGCCTCCAGAACTTTAAGAAGACAATGCTGTGTAACCGAGAGATAAAGAGACCTCCTCAGTTCTTGAATACTATTATAGTAAACTTGGCTCAGTTATGGCGTACATGGAGAGGTACTCCAAAAGAAATGGTTCCGAATCCTATTCCAGTTCAGTAACTAAAGCAGAATCCCTTATTAACCTGTACCTAATCCAGAGACCATGCCAATTCTGAATCTTATTTTTAACTTTTATTATTTCGAGTACTGATACTGAACCTACGCGGATCTTGGAAGTAATGCCACACCCATAGCAGACTATGAACTCTGCTCACTAACAGATCGTAAACTAATACCGTTGATGCAATTGATCCTGATCCTAAGCCGATACAGGAATTGATCCCGCATCCATACTGATCTTAGAATTGATATAGATTCTATTTTGGTCCTGGCCCTCATTCTGATTTGATATCGTTTCTGGAATTGATCCTCGCCCCAAACCGGTCTTGAAATTGATCCTAACCCCTTACCGGTACTGAAACTGATCCTGGACCCATGTTGATCCTGGAACTGGTTCTCAATCCATATTAATTCAGGAAGTTATTCTGAATCCAAATCAATTATGGCATTGATTTTGAAACCATGTCAAATCTGGAATAGCTCTCTTTTAAATTCTGGTCCAAAATATGTACCTGTATCTGTATCAGCTATGGAATAATAGCCAATCCTTAATAGCTTTTGCACTGTCAACGTTACAAAACCACAGGATTTCACGAAGATGGGTAAATTACCACTTAAATGAGTTTTTTTTTTAATTCTAACAAATTCAACATTCTCTAACACGAATGTTCGGAACCTCGTTCAGCTCCTACCATTTCGTGTTTTCGTTCTTATAAGCGAGTCTGTTTCATTTAGGTTTCGCTGTAAATCACTTAAATGCCTTCTCCATGTAGCAGTAAAAGCCAAGTAAATGGGAGGTCTGTGTTTTCCCAAGAGGAATTTTTAAACTTCAGCATAAAAGTAAGCTTCCAGTAAGGCCTCATGGGACACATTAATCCATCATATCATGAGTTTTCGGAGAGCGTCATATCCTCCCCAGAATATACGATGATGAGTTCATTTTTCGGTAACATTATTTGGCCTTGATCCGGCTTGCGAAATGGTCGACGAAATAGACTTCCCAACAACTTCCCCGTGCGCAAAGCAGAAATTTGGCATTGATGTGTATATGGTAACCAGCATTTTGCGGTGCTGACAACCCTCATGACAACAGAATTCCGCTTCGATGACCCCACACAAATGATGGCGCTTGTGGATGGTAGCAGTGGGGTGATCGATTTGCTTCACAGCCCGGATTTTCTTTCCTCGCTTTGCTCTTCTTAGCCACTCGGGTGTCTTAATTGGACTTTACTCGATATGTGGGTCATCGAAAGGGGGGAGAGATCGAAAGGGGCCATAAAGCCGTGTCGGGCGAAACCCATCCTCAAACGCTTTCGATACGCTCCCCGGTTCAATATTAGAAGCCGATGGTGGTCATCCACAACGAGAAATGGACGCTAATTAGGCGATGAAACGAACGGGAACGTGATTCTTAAATGCAATTGCGAGGTTTATTTCGTGTGGCTGATTCGTGGCGAAAGAAAGTTGAAGTTTTCTCACAAATTGGATTCATTCAGAAGCTTTTTTATCTCATTCCCTGCGGGCATACAGTTCCCACCTGTGGGACTAAGGAAGGCTAAAGAGGCATGCAGTGCCTCTTCTTTCTCATCAGGCAACAGGAAACGGAAAGTATAATATTGAACATAATGTACAGAGCGGATTTATTAACCTTTTGTTTGTTTTTTTTCCAAGAAACTCAGCATTTCTATCGGTTTTCATACCGACAAAGTGTTTGGGAAATTATCTCTAAGCTCTTTAGCGCCCTGTGGAGAGGGATCGTTTCTACCTCTAAGCGAACCTTTTTGGCAAGTTCCAGGTAACAAACACTTTCGTCCACAGTTTGAGACGCACGGGTGGCATATGTTGTTGTTTTGAGACTGTCGAACTTCCCTTAGCTCGTATTCGCTAGCTTGACACTACAACATAAAGATCCGTTTATTTATCAACAAAATGCACTTCCGCTGGCGAATAATAAACATTGTGTCGTGCACAGCTTTAAATAAACTCTCGAACGCCCGTGGGGAATTGCCTGAGCACAGCATAACAGCACCAGCAGCACAGCATAAGTCCATTAGCATAAGGGCTGTGCGGCGCGCGTCTCTCTGTTGTAAACAACCTTCTTCTTCTGTTGTGTTCTGTTCCCCAGAAGGGGCAGACAGAACGAATCCGTCCAATGTTCATTCACCCAGAACAGTTTATGTTGCCACCCCTCCCACATCACCACCATGCAATCGCGTAGATGACCTCAATTTTATCCAAACCCCGTCCAATGCAACCATCCACCAACGCGCCGCGGACATTATTCATCTCAGCTGGATATGGGGGCGGTGTTGAGAAGCGTACCGTCGTCAGCTACCAATTCTAGAGGAGTCTGCATTCTAGACCATTTTGAACATTGCTTAGGTTTGTCTGGATTAAGGGAAGAAAAGATTCAACTTCTTTCTCCATTTGCCTGCTTAAACTGAGAAGGAAATGAAATACGACACCCTCTACAAACAAAGTCGCGCGCGGACAGCTTTCGGAGCACCCTATCTCTTCCGGTTCTCTGTTTTGTGTTCTCCAAACAATTGACCATCCTTTCGTCTTACTGCCAAAGCCTCCTTGCTGCTCGTGAAGTGGAGAAGATCTTAAAGATCTTGTGCGACAGCAATGGATGAAAATTGCATTCAACACGTTCCACGCCAAACATCCAAGTGATAACATCCGGCCGCGGAGTTTAAATGGGTGTTAAAGGAAGCAGACAAATGTCATACAGATTCTTCGCTAGAGGGTTGAGGGTTTGAGAGCTTCTCAAATACCTCTTGACAAGTTTCAGGAGAAGTTCTACATTTTCTCATAAAAAATGTCATTTCAAGATCCGTTACCGAGCGAAACTTCAGAAACATTTACAGACACACACACAGAGATGCCAACCGAAAGTCTTCTCTCGCAGTAGGCCTTTCTAAAATTCCTACGTGGCGGCGGTGCACGTTCACCATACCAGAACAAAACTGCGGCGACCGAGTTCGTGGTGGTGGTGAGTTGGCACAAAATTCCTTTTTCACCGCAAAAGAACGAAGCACACATTGACGCAAC
>AXCO02007802.1:0-14132 GCA_000473525.2 Anopheles melas | reverse complement strand
AGTAGGGATGGACAGTCGATGTTCCCCGTTAGGAGACCTCCTTATTTTTGCTTTTTGGTAACAATTTGCTACAATATTTTAACTGAGCGCTAATGTATGACTGTAATGAAACAATGAACAGCTCAGTTTCAGCATTACAGGGTTTTCCAAGTCAGTTTCGAATGTAAACGTTGTTATTCACCGCATGCAAAATGTTGTTCTTTGTCAATCTGACATTTCATTTCCATTGCAATAATTTTTAATTTCTACAGCATGATTTTCAACACGACTCAAGCTAGATTGAGCTTGGCAGTTCTTTGTCATGTGTTGAAAATCATGTGTTGAAACTGAAATTTCATTTTGAAACAAATAAACAATTTGACAGCTGGTGAAAAACATCTTGGATGCGGTAAATAACAATGTTTAAATTCGAAACTGACTTGGAAAACCATGTACTCATTCAATTCAATTCAAACATGTTCAATGTTAAATTGGTAGTTTCGGACGTATTGTTGGTCTGGATGTCCTGGACGAAACCTAGAAAACAACAAGTCTAATTCATTCATTTCACTCAAACCAGACATTCCTTGTATACTTCGAACAACAGCTCTTGTTTGACTTGATTAGCAAATGATTTTGAAATCCGAAAAGCTTATTAAAAAAAACTGGTACTATTAAACTATTTGGCAACCTCCTAAATGATAAATGATAAGGAAGAATGTCAATGCAATTTGGTGTTTCCATTACTATATATCCTAGGTCTGCTAGTTGAACATTGTCCGATATGTTCAGCATCAAGCGCTCAATTCAACATCTCTCTTCAATATGTATCATCCAATCACAGGTTTATCACAGAATTTATGTCGAAGCAGTATCGTCGCTCATGATACAAATCTTGTCCACACAGCGTATCGATGTGTTAACGTTACAAATCAACACCAATCAATCGATTGTAAAAATAATAACAAAACCAGCCACAGCCACTCCAGCACACTCAATCAATCGTTCCGCCGTTGAAAGCTGTTGATGCTGATGTCACTAAAGTGTTCACCACGGCCTTTCATCGCGCTTCTCGTGTCTGGTACAACGCATGCCGGTAATCGAGACGATGGTTAGGGCATAATTAGTTCTACGCAAACTTCGCCTTGGCCTTCTAGGCGTCTGGTACAATCGATCCCACAACACGACGACGTGCCCGGCACTTTAAGGCGAAGGTATCACATTCTCCACCGAGTGCCGGTATCATATGCATAAATTCTCACACTAATCACAGCATCACTGCTCTGTCAATAGGTCAGACCGATCGGTGTGTGTATGTGTGTGTGTGTGTGTGTTGGTGTATTTGTTTTACGATTGCCATGATTATTAGCCAAATCTTCCTCCGGTGCGATGGAGTGCCTTCTCGACTCTAATCGGCACAATCTCCATGCCGATGGATTTTCACTTTCCCTACGATAATTTTCCACCAGCCGCACACGATACGGTGCGGTCGGGGCATCGGACGGCCATGTACGGTAGGGCCTACGGATCGGATAGCGGTAACGATTATTTAACCAACAATTACGACCCAATACAAGACCGATTACGGTGGGCTGGGGGCAGATTGTTTATAAGACTCCCGGTGACTAATGTTATGCTACATGCCACCTTCTGTTTACATCCTCGACCCGGTTGTCTCGGTCGTGCCGGTCCGACGCCCGGAATCCTTGCCGCACTCTATGCTATTGCCATTCGGTTTGGTGTAACGTAATTATTGGTCATAATAAATTTATGGTCTGGATCTGGAGTGTCTCTCCGTTTCCGCTCAACACTTTCGAAAGTTTGCACTGGCACTGGGCAGGAAAGCGGAAGAGACGGATGTCAGTCTGTGTGTGGGCCCGTTCGTTTGCCTTCCTGCCGCACGTTGTTATGTGGGTCAGGACATGCAAAGCATGCATTATGATGTTTCAGCCTCTCCCGATGTGTGTGTGTGTGTGTGTGTGTGTGATCGGCAGTGATTAATATCGAGAATTTACGATTAGTTTAATTGCCTTCCGATCCGTCGGTCGACTGGCAAGTGGGTCACGGTCGGAAGCTCAAACACGGTAAAGCAAACGTCGAAAGTGAAAGCTGCCAGCGCTGGCAGTAGAACACTGTCTGGGTTAAAGTTCATCCTACTGCTGCTAGTGCTCATCATTAACATTGTCGTTATGATTATGCTCTCACCCTACCCGGCACACAACAACCGCGGGAAGTTAATAATCATAAATATTTAGACTCCACGTCAGAGACTCGATTATCCGCTCGTATTCCGCGCGCGGTTACGATTCCGCGCAAGAAAGCGATACCGTAAATTATCTCATCATGTCAAAACAATGTTCCCGTGCGTTGCTGGTAGCTTCCACCCGGGGGCCATGTCTTGGTTGGTTTGTGTTGGGCTGTCTCATCCTTGTATCACCCCTTCTTTCTTTTTCTTGGGTGGCATTTTTTTCCATCCGCGGGATCGCGAGACATATTCGCTCCGTGCGTCGATCCTTCTACCTGAGGCTTATCCGGCCAATCAATCTTGCCGCGAAGTGCGTGTGCAAGGAAAGAGTGCAGTGGATGCATCGCTACAAAGACACGAACTCAAACACACACACAGACACACTGCAAGGGTCACACGCAATGAAGCGAAGACTTTTTAACCGTCTAATCCGGCGGCGAAAGGATCTTAATTTGTTTTTGTTCATAAAATAAATGTTTATTTTTGTTTTGAATTTAAATGCAGCGGCACACAGAGAGGTACTGGGGCGGAGAAGCAGCGTTTTTGGGTCCGGAACTGTATCTACCATTTTCCCATGTCACAGTTGCTGGACCGGAACGGTGCCCGTGGTGGCACCTCCGTGGCGTCTCCGTGAGCGGCAAAATGGTTCTTCCGGGCCGAAAAGCGAGCAGGAAACAACAAAGAAAAAAGATGCATTTCTGCATCTAAAGCAGTGTCCTTGGATAGTGGTAATGTCGCTCCGTTTCCGTACGACGGTTCGACTCCTTGCAACTCCCCAGGTAGATTTTGGCTAATCAGCTTCAGTGCTTAATTCCGCTGCGGGGTTTCCTGCCTTGGCCGCTCAAATCACCCGTCAAGGAGGGCTGTCCGTGCCCGTGACTGAGCAAGGTCCGTTTTTTTTAAATCACAGCCCTTAGCGGACACCTTTTTCCTTGACATTGGTGGTGCATCCCGGTGCATGCAGGAAGGCTGCGACCGACCGCGATCCGTCCCGGGCGTGCTTAGGCTCGCTTCGCTACCTTTTCTTCCATCCCGCCGATCTGTCGATCCGTTTTCATTAGGCTCGCTATTGTGTTTGTCAGCCCGGCGAACACAAAAAAACACATTTCGGCGCCCAAGGGGAATGTCGCGGCCTTTTCCCCTGTGCCATTCAAAAGACGGTTCGTGGCCTGGCGCGCGCACACGTCCCATTGCCCCGGGCGGCGGCGCAACTAATGGGCTGACAGGAAAACATTGATCATAAATTGTCGTGTCCGTGACTCGAAGCGAGTAGCGCTTAGAAGGGCGGGTTTTCCACAAGGGGTGCACCGCCACTTTCTCGATCGTCTTGCTGCTCAATTGCTTCCGTGCGCCGATCACCCCGGGAGAATGCGCATCTTCGCGCCTTGCCGCGCGAACTGATAGCGAGCAGCCGCGACACCGCTAAGCCCGCCGACGGCAAGCCCCTACAAGGGGGTTGCATGTCTGCAGATACGAAAAGGATTCGATTTAAATTTTTCTATTTGCTCTCACAAGGGGTTTCGGTCGTCCGGTCAGGAGGGTTTTGCTGAAAGGTGGGCTTACGGCAAACGTGCCGAGCTTGCGGTAATGGCGGATAATGCACGGTACCACCTTGAGAAGCATATTTAGCAGGATTAATTTTGTTGTTCCACGATTTTACGATTATTGCCCCTCGGGATGCCGGGCGAGCAGGCGATGTGCGCGCGCAGGTAAGCCCCGGGAGACTGCAATTGCAGTTACACGGCGCGAACCCCGCCAAGGCGATGTGCGTCCCGAAGCCAAACGGTCGTAAATTTCGTCTTACATGTCTATTTCCACGGCCGAGACAAGCAAGACATGGTAAAGGACATTGTTTTCCCGTTTTCACGGCCGTGTGCGACGCTCGAACGGGCTAGTCCTCCGTGTGCGTGCGTATGGTTCGTCGTTTCTCCGCTAAGCCGTCAGAATGACAGATAAATCTTGTCACTACACGCTGACTTGATGGGTTCGGTTGAGGAGTTACGCGTTTGCGGGATTTATGAAATGGTGCGATAGATGTGCTTGTACGGTGGGCCAAGGCAGGGAACGGCCCCGGTGTAATGGCTGTGTATGAATATATATTAACTGTTGCTGTTTTCTTTGGGACTGTGCGCTGCTGAGTCGTCAACTGCAACCAAAACATGATGGAAGTCATATTTTACCAGTTGTGACATATTTTATTTGACGAACATGATGTAACCGGTTTACGGCGGAACGCAATAGAAATCAAAGATGGTTACTGGGAGAGTTTTGTGGTTTTTTTTACCCATCCAGAATGTCCATTCAGTGTCTGTGTAAAAAAAAAGATTTTTTCATCTGGTTGTAGAGACAAAAACTAAGACAGATAACTGCTGTCCATGAGTATTCTTTATTTCTTATTTCTTGCAAAAAAAATCTATGACCTTGCGAGCTGCCTTTCGTCAGATATCCCGAATTTTCGCCAGAGAGGACGAAAACATGCGTTCAATCAAGTTTTAAGACCTACTCCGATTTGTACCAATTTCTCCTCAGTTTTCGCGACAAAATTGTTGAAGTAGAGCTTTTGCACCATATTGGCCTAAAAAATTTTGATGGGGCGCAGCGGGAGGATGTTGGGCCAGTTCGCTGATATGAGCGTCACATCGAAAATACGCCTAAATTCTTGATGAAATGATCACTATGAGGATTGGGGTTATTGCTGCGAAGTCAGTGGACTCGATTTCTGCTTCCTCATATGATTTTTTATGTTTCCTAGGCACTATTTCACTGTTTGGCCTCAAGTTGCTCAGTGTCATTGGATATTCGGAACCGGGCTTTCTTTCGATGCTCTGATTATTGTCTAATAGTGCCAAGATGTTGTAGATGCCGAACCGGACTTATGCGATGTCCACAAATTGACGCACGATGTCCGTTTCCGTCGTGGCGGAGTGTCTTTCTTTGATCGCACACGCTTCTAAACGAAGTTCCTTCACTGTTTTGGCCATCCCGATTAGAGTTCGACTGATGGAGCTTTTCAATTTGGGATACTGACTCATAGGATACTATTATTGAAAGTGTAACGATTGTTAGTGCGGGTGAAGATAAACCCATCGAACAATTTTTTGAAACATCGACAATTTTTCCCCATTTATTTTTTAATGTAAACGTTAGTTCACTATGGTTCTGGTTTTCTATTTCAATAATACAAAAAAAATCTTTCCACTTGTGAGATTAAGAAAAAAATTCACAGCATGCTTCAAATTTCTCCAACTTTTGTGTGTTTCGTCGCCTGCTGTGCGAACAAAAGCTCCTCCGCATAAGCTCTATTTAGTCGCCGGTGCCTCTTGCACGACCCACTGCAACCATTCACCTATCACATGTGAACCATTCACCGATCAAAAACCAATAATCCGATCGCACTGCACGTATAGTTTGAATGCAGCAAGTAAAAAACAAATCTTTTTTCTCCTGTTTTTATGAAATGAATTCAGCTTAATTGGAACATGGTTCAGCAGGCCCTAACTCGATTGTGGTATCCAACCGGGCGAAAACCCCCATTTCTGCTCGCATTGATTGTAGTTTATTAATTTACATCGCTCCCACACACACACACACATACACGCACATGGGCGGATGGAGGCCTTTTTCTTACATACAGAAGAACACCTTCTCAGTACTTCCTTTCAAATTGAAGTGTGGGAAACACTGTGGGCCGACCAGGGAGAAGCTACTGTGGAAAGCAGCAACGATCGATCGGTTCGTTTGGGAAAATGGGGCTCTCTGGTGTGTATGGGTGTGTGTTCCGGGCTTTTGATGCGCCACAAAAGGAAATAAGGCCTGTACATTGGTTCGCTTTACATATCAAAGTGCGTTCTACCGCCCTCGCTGCTTTCTCCCTTATCACCGCCCGTTTACGCCCCAAAGTGAGAGTAAAGTTTTGTAATTTTACAGAGTCTTACGATCACATTGATTGTCGTCTCGAAAATGCGTCGTCGCTGGAAGGCTCCAGTCGGACTCCGGATTGGCTGGAGAAAATGAGAAACATTCTTAGATACCACGAAAAGCAGCACCACACACCAATGTGCGTAATTGTGTATGCGTCTTGATGGGGGGGGGGAGAAAAGGGTATCCCCGATGCCTACGAGGTGCCGCATTTTGCAGCAAAGAGAAAAAAAAAGAGATTCGCCCAGGCTTTGTGGATGCAACTAGCACTCCGCTCCTAACGATGCACCAACCACTCAGGAGATTTGCGAGAGGGGTACGGAGCAAGTGGAGGGGACATGAAAGATTGTTAAATAATGGGAACACACAAGTGCACTACTGCTGCAAGACCAAGAGTGTGCAAGATGCCTGCTACCAGGACGCGTTCCGTTCCAGGAAGAAATTTGAGATGCACAGCAGCCCTCTGCAGAGCACTGCTGCTGCATCGAAAGAAGTGCGTTTATTATGTGCACATGCGGTGGTTGGCCACCCGATTCTCCCACCCACCGGCCAGCATCAAATACTTTGAAATCAGTGGTCTAGGGAAGGGGCTTGGGAGGAGCGTAGAAGGTTTCAAAAACAAAGAAAAACTTAACTAGAGTGGGCCGGCCCGGGTCTTGCGACTAGGCGAGGCTTTCCTTTTGGTTTTTGGCTCGAAGGAAATGCACCGGAGTGCTGTGGGGAGGCTGGGAGGGAGGCTGCGGGAATGGTGCATCGAAGGCGCATTATTTGCATAGGAGCCCGAGAGTGGAGGGCAGGACCGGAGGGCCTGGCAGGCGTAAAAAGGGACTGTCCGAAAGAAAAGATGCGTACATTGGTTTCCGGCCGGAGCCGAAGGCCGTCCTACGAAAAGCTCGGGGTTCTGTCAAGGATCCGGCCAAGTACGGGTGCATACACGCATCTGTCCCTCGCGCTCCCTACTGCTCCCTATACCCCAGCGTACACAACCAAGGGGCGGGGTGGTAGTGGTGATGGACACGATATAAGACGAAACAAGTGCAAACACATCGTGGAGCTAAGGTCTCGTTCATTTGATGACCGGTGCCCAGTGCACTCTGATAATGTGTGTGCCGGTGTGTGTGCACGGCAAGAGGTCGGCAAGTGGGAGGACGTGTGCTGGGTGGGTGGTTTGGTTTTCTAATGCATTTTCTGGACTTTCTGGTCATCTTGACGACCAGGCGACTCCTTTCCTATCCCATTGCGTTATTCGAGTGTTTCGAGCTTCGGCAGCGGTGGAACCTTTTTCCTGGGAATTTGTGCCCGGACGGACATGCGATACTAACGAGAAATGGGTTTTGTAAGACGCCAGGGTGGGTGGTGCAGTTTGTTTGCGGCAGGGGCACGAACACAAAGATGGCGTGCAGGAGGCCGGGATCCGTTGCTGCGTGTAGACGTGCTACGCACTATTGTCAGCTTTCTTTTCCGGAGCATGGAGCGGCTTGCTGGTGCAAAGCGGAAGGTCTTGGTGAAAGGTGCTAGATAAGATCCTCACCTTCAGTCCTTTCCCCCCTGCAATGTACGTCCAATGGAGAGGATCTTCAAACCACAAGGTACATGTAGGACACACACACACGCACACACACACGCATTCTATCACACGGGGGTAACGATAACGAAGGCGATAGCATAAATGAACGAGCTTGAGTTGGAAGGTGGCTTGCATGATTCGCAAGCCCGGATTGACGTAATGGGATGATCGGAATGAGGAAAGGGGGACGGTGAATGTCGCCAGGAAAGGCCGGTAAGAACAAGCACTGGACGCAGCAGCCTAGGTGGGCAACGGGACAGCAGTAGCAGCAGGCATTGCTCGAGTGCCCTTTTCGAGAAGATGCTTGACCGTTCGCCTTGCCAGTGGGTCCGCCCACAATTGCTTGCTGACCACGGAAAGAGTGGGATAGGGGAGGGCGGGATGATGTGGGCGTAGAAGTTGAGTCATATCTCGGTTTGGCCACTGGTGCACTTGTAGTTTTGCACCGATGCACCGACTCATGCATGCATGCATTCTATCGGGTGCATCTTTTACGTCCTCCCAGAGTGTGAGTGTGTCGTTTTGGGGATGCTGTGTGTGATCGACTGCCGGACCCCGGACGATATGGCGGATGCGTCAAATGTGCATGTGTGGGAGGCACAAAAAAGGCACCTTCTTGCTGTGCAGTCACTCCAGGCCCCCTGAAACCACTGGGATGAGACTGTTTCTATATTATTATTTTCCACTCAAAGAAGAGCTGCTTCGAGACGACGGCCAGTGTTTCTGTGGACCAAGAAAAAAGGATCGCTGGCAAAAGATGTAGGAGAGGAACTCGTGCAGGAAGAGATGATGCACGTGTGTATGTGTGTGTGGTCATCTACTTAGCTGGCCATTTGCTAGCAAAAGCTGGCTTTGAAGATGACCACCCAGTTTCCACGGTGATCAGAAGCGCCGGACCGTCCAGAATGGAAGCGCAAGAAGGAGCTTCTTCTCGAAGCGTGCATGTTCTCTTCACTTGGCAATCGCTACCACGTGCCGGCCGGTGTGCGGTGGTGCTGATCAGCCCCCGAGCCGCCCGAGTAACCGAGTACAGACACAAGATTGTGCATTTGTGTGTCTTCCCGGGGTGAACCCTTCCACCATAGCGCCCATGTGATGGACGCATCCGGTAGTACAAAATTTGGGCTGTAGTTTCGTTGCAGCAAAAGAAATATGTCGGTCGCCGATTCGCCCAGCCGAAGCTGTTGTTTGCCCAGGCTAGTTACGGGGGTGGGCTTTGGGTTTGCGTAAGAAAAACACAAGACGCCACAAAACGGGCAGAAGCTACCCGGTGGCCCGGTAGTGACACGAATCGATGTTCACGAGAAGGGTAAAAAGGGATGAAATGGCTGGCGGAAATGACGCGGTGGCAGCTGTACCAGCAAATGAATCCTTCGGAACCAAGCATCGTCCCAGGGTCCGGGTCAGTCCCCGGAACTGTTCAACCCCCTCTGCCAGGTCGGTCGGGCAAGAAGTGGAAACGAGATGGTCAGGGGTCCCGGGACCGGTCATTTGCCTGTTTGATCATACTTGACTGAGCACACCGGACATACACACACACACACACACACACACACACGATTGGTGCAACGCTTTTCCATCCTCAGCTTTAGCCGAGGTCACCGGGAAAGATTGCCTTTGTGTACGGTCAGCCTTGTGTGTGTGTGTGTGTGTTTGTGAAAGTGTGTGTAGCAGCGTATGCAATTGCCAAATGCAGCTATTTAATATTATGGAAATTATATACCCTGTATATGTGCATGGCCAGACCACGTACCCCGTTGCATGCGTGTATGCGCGTTTTCTTCGAGCAGACTGCTTCCTAAAACAAATCCGTGCGATGCACGGGCAAGACGCGGACAGGAAGAACACGATGGCTTCTGCCGCACGACAGTACGATCCTTTTCCGGAATTCTGAATCTAGAGACGCTGGCCGGGCATCAACATCTTGGTGTGGGGTGAGTTATTTGCTTTGCAGCAAAATGAGTTCTGGACAAATCTTGCCCGACCAGGCATGGATTAGCCAGCTGGAAGCCTTTTCTGCTTCTGTAGCTCGTGTCGCAAAACCAGATCGATGGATAATTTTAGGATGATATTTGTTTCGACCATAGTTTACAGTAAACAGTTTTTTTTCTTCTATTAATTCATTCGTCTCATTCTGTTTAACCATTTAATCATCAAGTGTGCGTTATACAAAAGAATAAAAATATACAATACTACACGACCCTTCCTTTAGTGCATTAAAATGGTGACGGGATTCATAATTCATCAACTTGCTTGACACAAACAGGTCAACAAATTGGTAATGGATGTTGAGCATTAGAATATATCTGTTTTGAACAGGGTATTTGAATGTTCTATTGATTGTAAGACTCCATTTGGTTGTTGTAATCAATTTCTTATTAAAGTTAAACAGATTAGGCTTCCATTTGAGATTTTATTATGTTTAATTTAATTTATTATATTATAATGTGTTAAAGCGAGTGTTAAAGCTCGCTATTTTTGTTTATTTTTTTTGCTTTTCATTGTGTGCTAAGACATTCTTGTTACAACAATAAATTTGGCCGTAACAAAGCTCACTCGTAACAATTAAGCTCATATTATTTGAGACCGTTTGTCCTGCCTATTATGCAATTGGAAAATCCTTGCTTCAATTAATCCCACTACTGTTTTGGAAAATGAACGCTTATCAGTTTTTTGGCTTTCGCTGAAACGTTGTATCATAATGTGGCTTATCATGCTATGGTGTTCTATAGTTGCTTCATTTTAGATTGATATATGATATCAACAATTAGCATTTAACAGCTATACGATACAAACAAGTCAAGGGAAATCAATAGTTAACTTGACAGTTTATTTGTTTGCTGTAATGTCTTAAACTCGGCATACTTAAATCATCGGATACATGACCAAATTATGGTTTTAGGCCGTGAAATTCATTTAAAAAAACCTAATCCAATAGTCCCTAATGGTTTCATCATATTTTCTCATCGCTTTTATGATTCATATTCGCTCACCCGAATTGGAGGGTTCGTCGCTGACTCGTTTCATGAAATTCCCAGGGAAATGCGCTGCTGCACCGACGCTGCACATGCACACCAAAAAGTGCAATGTCATGCAGCCGCGCGAATGCAACCGCTTTTGCGCCTGGAATGCAAACCGTTTCCGACCGCGCCTATTCATCGCGCTCAGTGGGAGTACCGAAAGGCGGCCCACTGATTGCGGATGAAACCAGCACACAGTACGCAGGAGGGAAAAAAAACACAGAATAGGAAAAGTGTCCCGTCCCGACATGCCCATGGAACGGTTGCATTTTGGCTGCATTTAATAGTGCAGCCTACATCGCACCGGAAGCAAGAGCAAGAGATGCATCCATGACACGGATTGTGCGTGTCTGTATGGTGCGCATTTAGACTTCCTACTCTCGCCCCAGGTGCCAGTGCTGCACCGGGAACACATACACGAACCCGCAAAGCACACACGGGTCCGCCTGGATGATGCCTGTGTGCCCGGTTTTGAGAAAACCTTTTTTGACGTTTGCAACACAGCAACAAAAAAATGTCACATTTTGTGCGCTTTTCGGTCATTTCGAAGTATAGCGTTTTTTCTCTGTCCCTGGTCTCGATACATGCATATGCGACTGAGGGTACAAAAAACCCCGTGTGGATGATGCAGCGAAAAAAGCACACACGTACGAAAAAAAAGATAATAAAACAGACAAAAACTACCCCGGCAGCGTGCAGCGAATAATGCAGCGAACGGGCGCGTATATCGAGCAAATCGAGTACGAACGGCCGAATGACGGCACGCAAACGGTGTGGAAAAAATAGGATTTTTTTCAATACGCGCGCAAAAAAAATAAAGCCGCACGGGATTCGAAAACGCGCAGTCGATGCGTATCTCGCACGGGCTGCAGCTGCGCCTCGGAAAAGGGCTCGTGGGTTGCCGCGCAAAAACTGCCACGAACGAGACAAGGCCAGCTGAAAGCCGCGGGTGCGCTTCATCCGCTGGTCGTCCTTTTTCGACGTTGCTGCTTTGTTTGTACGCTCGCACACACGCACAAAAGCGGGGTACAAATTGGGTAAAGAAGATTTAATTTCCACAATCCTACCGAGGCTCGGCTGGAAGGAAAGGGTTTGCTGTGTGCGGGAAGGACTTTTGAAGGATGGAGCGAATATTGCTAGCGGGGGTGTGTGTGTGTGAATGTGAAAGCTATGTAGGTCGTCGTATGAAAGAAAGAGATAGAAGAAGTGCTTGAGCAGAGGTAGAAAGCTTGTGCAGTGCTGGTACCGCGTACTGTGCAACGAAAAAATATCCTTGAACGCGGACGACATTCTTACCCCTAGAGGGAACACCAGTGACGTATGGAACGGGAGTGATCATTTGTGGCCTGTTCTCCTACCTGAACGTTCAAGGTGAGCTAGGTACGATAGCAAAGGATAGTAAAGCATGCAGTAAATTATGCATCGTTAACTCAGAGGCGCGCGGAACGGCCTATTTATTACCGTCCTTTCCATCCTGCACATCACCGGAGGCAAACAGCAAGGAAATCAAAACGAAGACGAGCTAAACATGCCTGCGAGGTGCTTCATTTTTGCTGCTCCTCTTTCTCGCTCACGCTCGATCTTCTATAGCTAACAGCACCGGTGTGCTGTACAGTTGTGAAAATGTGCATTGGAGATTTACGACGGTCCGAGAGAAAGCAAATGGGAAGTGCAATTCTTTCATCGTATTAGCCCATGCTGAACTGTGGATTGTTTTATGATTTTTTGCCCGTTTTCCACTGTTCAATCTGTGTGATCGGTACTAGGCGGAAAGTCAATGGAATGTTTTTAACAAGCTGCACTAGCAAGCAGTTATGGCGGGCAAGGGCATTTAACTGCACCGTAGGCGCATTGTTTTGCAGAATGTGTGAAGAGAAATGGGAAGGCTAACATTTCGCTTTATTATAATGGTATGGTGCCTTCAAGAAAAAAATTCCTGGAAATCTGTCCTATCATACACTTGCCCTACACTTGCAATAAACGCTGAACATGGTGAATTAATCGAACGTTTGATCTTGTCAATACAATCCATAAGTTGTGTTCGCGTTCGCTTGTGTTTGATGCCAATTGACTTAAATGGTAATATGTACGACGGTGTCCCATGTATGACCATTTCCTTGTAGTATGTTCTGGTTCAAAAGCTGATGCTGTTTGCTTTCTTCTTTCTCATTGATTGCTTTACTTGGATATCTTGCGTGGAGTCTACATTATCCAATGAATGATGGTAGTTTTTGCGCCAGAGGGTATGGGCGAAAATGCACCTTCACTCTATTCTATGCATTTTTGCAAAATGACTTGATGCAAATTGCTTTCAAACTAAAATTAAATAAAAAAAAACTACGCATTATGTCAAACTGAAGGCAGAACCTTTCACGTAGCCATCTACCATTGAATAAATCATTCCTAAAGTTATCAAAATAGCATAATACTATTTATTATATTGCCTAGAATAATTAGTTTCTATTTACAAAGTTTATATAATCTATAACTTTCTATGTAATCACTCAATGCTAATAATACCCATTGTATCTGAGATGTAAGGAAATTTGACCTAATTATTATAAACTTTTCTATTCCTCATCGCAGTGAGTAACATGCTGAACTGAAATACGCGTTTTCTTTCAAAACATAACCTCTTGTATCATTTAACACTACAAGTACATGGAATTCTTTTTTTTATTGAATTAAAATGTGCTTTTGATAGTTTAAAATAACATAAACCATGAACATTTAGATGTAATTGAGTTTTCAAGATGATTTTAAATTAAAAACAAAGATCATTCTTGTTGATCGTTGTTTTATTGTATGCGTAGTTAGCTGATACTTCTGATAAATTCATCATTGTTTTACCTAATTTAAAGACTGTTGCTATTATAAGCAACACGTACTTTGAAATCATAATGCTGCTGTTATATGATCGTAATCTTAACTTATTCTACTGTTGGCACATACACGCTTAATTTTTCTCTGGCAAGAAAATTAAATACGTTAAATAAATCGTACAGTAGTACTGGCAAATAAATCGTACAGTAGTGCAGGCCTTGCCGTTAGGTAGTATCGTTTGATGTTGAATCGTTCAAGCTTTGCAAGGCTCGTTTGCAGTTTGAAAACAAGTTCTCAGTATTGGTAGTTTCCAGAATATGCGAATTCAAAGTGATTTGGTTTTCCAAATATGACAACTCTTTGAACGAACTGTACTGTTTTAAAACATCAATTGTCAAATGCGAAATATATTTTCATCTGGTCGAATTTCAAAATCGTTCCGAAAGGTACAAATTTTGTAATTTGCAGTCAGAATCATATCAAATAAATAACTTTGTGGCTAAATCCTATCAATTCAAGCAAAATGTCTTGTAAAATACCTATATATTTACGTAAATAACCAGTACGAGATAAATAAGCA
>AXCO02007801.1:0-16504 GCA_000473525.2 Anopheles melas | reverse complement strand
ACACACACACACACATTCAAACCATTCGCGTAGCACTCACTATATTTGAACGGTTTCCTGTGTCCTGGCCCGATGATGTTAATGTCCGTTTCGACTGATTGTCAATTCTTTTTTTTTATTCTCCCCAAAACCAAACCGGCAGGTTCTGCGTCGGCGACAAGTTCTACCTGTGCGAGAATAAGATCCTGTGCGAGTACGACTACGAGGAGCGGCTAGTGTTCGCGTCGATGGCGAACCATCCGATGCTGAAGCGGCAGATCTCGCAGGGTGGCGGCGGCGGCCCTGTAATGCAAAATGGCCACGGTGGTGGTGGCGGCGGCGGTGGTGCTGGTGGCGGTAATGGTGGACCACCGATGCAAGGACAGGGCATGGTGGGTGGCGGAGGAGCAGGTGGAGGAGGAGGTATGCCATCGCCACAGCAGAACGGGCCGGCCAATGGGAATCTGATGGGGTTGGTCGGTCAGCGCAACGCGGGAGCAGGTGGTGGCGGTGCTGGAACGGGCGGTGGAGGAGGTGGTAGCGGGGCTGGAGGTGGACCCGGGGTTGGCGGTGGTGGTGGTGGTGGTGGCGATCACAACAACAACAGCAGCAGTCTGTCCGCCGCACTTGCTGGCGGGCCGTCGCCGTTCGGTACGCCGGCCCATATCAAGGCGGCCCTCAGCACGGCCAGCTAAATGATGGTTCCTTAACGTAAGAGCGCACAGTGAGGTTGAAGGAGTTGGGGAAGGAAGAGAAAGAGAGAGAGACAGTGAAAGAGAGTGAAAGAGAGAGAGAGAGAGAGAGAGAGATGAAATGAGATGTATGGATGGTGAAATAAGTAAGTTTTCAGTTGTTTAAGTTGTGTTTCATAGCTTTTGTGAAATGTATGCGATTTGGTATATGACGAGACGTCTTGAATAATGTTCAAGAAGCTCCCTCCTTCAGTTGACATCAAAATAGGCTCGTTACATTGGATATGTCTTACATGGCAAACGTATTCTAACAATTTCATTTTCTTACTAGAAATCAACTAACATTTCAAGCTTCAAGCCAAAATTCCATTTATCTACAACTAATGATTACTCCAACACATGTATACATTCACACATGTTCTCTTGATCTGCTCTCCCTTCGATGGCTTTCTGGTTTCTTCCAAAAAAGCTCCTATTACCAACGATCGGCAGCCTTCACTAGGTTAGTAGGGTGAATTTGTGCCAAACTCCACAAAAGTTCCATTTGCCGATTCGGGGGAAAAAAGGGAGAGCTCCAAAGGATGCAGGTAACGCGTGGTAGTAGTAATAAGTAGTCTCGGAACCATCGGGGCCGGAGCTGGACGAGAGTTTTGTTTTCTTCGGCGCTGTACTTTCTATTGTTTGAATTTATGTCATTTTTTTGTTTCGTTTATTTACTTAAAAATGAAGAAAAGAAAGTATGAATTCGAACTCCTTCTTGTTAACTAATTAGTAACGTGGGTCGAGGCTTTAGTTAAGGTATCTATTTTCTGCACGGCAAGACTTTTCCGTTTTCCCTTGCCTCCCTCCAACGCGCTGCTGGCTGGCCACGTCTCTAGCTCGTGTAAATATTAGGCTATATGTTACGATTAAACGAATTGTTTGTTATGAAATTGATTTGCAACGAATGCTGGCCAACTAGCGGTGGGAGAGGGGGATGTGGGGCGAAATGAAAGGGGTGGAAATTGCCACGAGAAAATCATTACATTGTGACTGATACACACATACCAGCACAACGTCCAAGCGGTGCGCGTGCTGTGTTCGTTGCCAGTACTAGCAGAATCTACGAACAGAAATGGTGCCGTGACCAGGATTTCCTCTATAACTTCCTTTCGTTACTTGTAGAGCAGCTAGTGTTACATGTAATTTTCATCTTGTTTTTTGATAATTTTCTTCCATTGAGTCGCCTCTTGTTGGATGTTACTTAATTTTTCATTCGGGTTGACACATACCCACACCCAAAAACTTTTTGGTAACAAAATAACGAATAATCAAGCAAACTCTCTACTGAAGCTGTACAGTGCGGAGTGCTCAGTGTGGAAATGAAATTGCAGAGTGGGGGAAAGGATAAATTTTGGAGGGAAAAAAACTAAAAACGAAAGACTCTGCTATAATGAAGCACATACGAAGTGCGCAAGATGGTGGAGAAAAGGTTGAAATAAAGTACGAAAAACAAAAACATTGATTGAAAAAAAAACAAATGTCTAAAAAACTTAATGGCCCATGATTAATCAATAAGTGAACGGTAAAAGTACGAAACGAACTCGCACACGATGTGTAGCATTTGGTTTGCCGAATCTGGAGGCTATCGAATCGACTAAGAAGGCTTGTAAAGAAAGGAGAAAAAGCAAGAAAGGAGGAAAATGCCGAAAAATAAACAAAGAATTAAACCAGATAAATGACAAACAAGATGAGGGAAACCCGGGGATTGAATGTGAAACAAAAAAAAATAGGCAATTTATTATGGAACTATGTATAATACACTAAACAAAAGTATATATTATACATATTATAAAATCGTGATACTATTAAACGTATAAAAAAGCTAAACCAACACGTGTGCGTTCCTGTTTTTGTGTGGCTTTTTCCTAACCAATTGCGTACCGAACGATAATGATGACAAATTTAGCCAATTTTGCTGCACACCGCTTTCCTGTTTCCGATTTGCCTAATCCCGGGTGGCAAGATTGAGCGCGAGGGATTGCAGAAGCAGGAGATGCTGCGCTTTCCGTACAAAGTCAAACAAATTGCCGCAATGCTAATCTCCCACTGCTGTGCTAGGGTCGCTTGGCGCTAGCCGTGGTGTAGGTAGGCTAGGATTAGGATGCGCATTAGAACGGTTTCGCCCCGTGCCCCGTGAATTACTCGTCCCATTTTCTTAGCAGTTCGTCATGCGTGTGTGTGTGTGTGCTTCCAGTTGAAGGGAAGCAGTTTGCCGAGAGTAGTGTGTAAAGGGATAGTCAAAAGGCAACTACTGCTAGTGGCACTGGGTGGACAGGCACATAGAACAGCGCAAAATTAATGGAAGTTTATTGCAATATTAATTGGATTCAATAAACTCGGTCCGTGGGATTTTCCGTACCAAAATGCGTGAGTCCTTCATAATCTCATCACGTACAGGAGGTTGGAAATCCCTAAAGAAGCGTAAGAGGGAGAGCGGAAAAGGAGGCATATCAGTAAAATTCAACGGCGAACCAATTTGTAGCCCATAATTGGCGCGATTAATTTTAATCCAACGCATAGATTGTATGCCGCATTCCGCATGATGGAGCCAATTTTCGATTTCCAAATGGATCCTACTTCAGCCCTCCCGGTGCAGCACGATTGGCGCGAAATGGAATGGGAGCTGCTAAAAGATTCACAAATTTACCTTCAACCGCGCTGGAGAGGAATAGGAATGTTGGCATGATAAAGTTGTTGTGATTTTTGTTTTGTTTGCCCCGTTGGTTGTTGATATTGTCCTGAGCGGATGTGTCCTGTCCTCGCACCATCGTCATTACATCAGCTGTGCAGTTACGCCGTGCAGAGGGAAGGAAATAAAACACTGGAATTAGTCGGTGGCAACGCATCACTCGATGAAACTTTCGCGAAGAAACGATGGATGACGACGGCATTGGGCTTTATTTCATTGGCTGCCCAAGAAAAGTACGGTTGGTACGGTTTTGTGTTACTTTTCGCATTGCCTCTTATCCTGGGCAATGAGAAGGGGAGAAAGGAATTTTCGTGGATTTTCCGTAAGACATTCAAGTGATGGATTTGCTTTCGACACTTTTCGCACATTTCGTACGAGTCCCCCGTGTCTCGCTCGTTGATTGAAGAAGGTAAGATATCGCTGTGCAGGGGGGGGGGAGCCGACGGGTGTTTGGATAGAAAGTTTTACCCGTTCGACGGATTTGGTATAAAGTTTCCAATTGGCTGGGCAAACGATA
Source organism: Anopheles melas (assembly GCA_000473525.2). NCBI lineage: Eukaryota > Metazoa > Arthropoda > Insecta > Diptera > Culicidae > Anopheles > Anopheles melas. The sequence goes on along the minus strand of AXCO02007801.1, from coordinate 12,585 downwards.
CAAAAGCAGCTATTAAGCCCTTAATAAGCTGATTTTGTCGTGCGTATTGCATAAATTTGGGTATTTTATTAGGTGAAAGTTGGTCTGCTAGACAAAACGACTAAATCTGTGCTATAGGCAACTTTATTTTGCTTACATTTACATTTACAGCTTTAATGTTTTTTTTATACAATGGCAACATTTAGGCGTTTCGTTAAAAGATCGCTATTATTGTTACAAGTTTTGTTTGACTTCGAGCGCCTAAAGGTATACCATTATTTCAATAATTAACGCTATTGACAGATTGCTCGTCCATTTCTGGAATCAAAATAACCTATTCGAAGAAAATGAAGCCGCGGGGAGAAAATTGCGGCGAAACACTTTCCCTGCAAAGGAGACGAAAGTTAACAGAAGGTGAACTCCAACATAAGTTGACAAGCTGAAGCATCCGCGCGACGGCCCAGGCGACCCACACCGACAGCAGCGAGCGATCCGGGAGGCTAATCCTTTAAGTATTTTTAATAAAACTTGTCACTAGCAGCGAAGCCAACACCTTGCTGCTGCGGATCAGATTCGGGAATGGTATAAATGACAGGGAGCTCACTTTACGCCGGCACTCCCTTAAGTGGTTTGCTTTACTTTCGCCGGATTCGGCATTCTTTCGCCGCCAGCAGGGAAACAAGGCCCAGCGGTGGGGAATTTCGTTTTCGCAGTGCGATGCTCGCATTACTAATTACTAATCGGATTTATTTCTTCTTCGCGTAGGGCGTAGGGTACAGGGGAACACAACGCTAGGAGACAGTGGTCCCGGGATTTACACGCCACCGATAAAATTATCTTCGCGTTGGTGGGAGGATAAAGCCATGGCTTTCTCGAACCGGTTCATGGTTCAATCCGTTCACTCGAGGTGAAGGGGTAAGTTGTAAAACTGGAATGAAAGGGGATAGGATTAGGTGCAATGATGGTCTTACGGCGAGTGGGTGGGTTAATTGAAACATTTAAATATATAATCAAGAAAAGCCCTCGCAGCTCGCGTCCCACCCGTGCGTCCCTCGGGGAGCGAAGACGAGGCCAATAAAAAGTTATAGGAAAAGTTTCGACACCACCCGCGAACCTTCGCGCGCGCTCGCCTCGAAAGCAAACACCCGAGGTTTTTCGCTAGCTGCATTTGACTTAATCATCTTGGGGCCGCGGGAAGCGAAACAGTTGTTCGCGCAACGGATTGCTTTCGCGGCTAGTCCACGCTGTCAATCCACTTCATTCGATTGGGAGGAGAAATTTGCTCATCGGAAGTTTGAACTGCCCTGGTACCACTTCGAATTGAGTAGAGTTGATACCTAATCCTTCTATATCCCATTCGAAAGAGTTGAGAATATTGCAAGGGAATAAAAGTAGCTAAGACACTTCGGTAATGGCTAGAGTTGCTACTGTGAGCGATGGGAATAGATTAAGCTGCTTGAAACCGTACCAAATTCAGGAATTTGCTCGAAAAATGAGTGTGCAAAGTATGTAATTGTTTGTCAAAGTATGTAATGACATTTTGTCATGAGCACTTTATAAATAGCAATTTTATTTAAACGAAAAAAAGATATATTTTTTAACTAATTATGTAAGTAGTAAGTTGAAATCTATGAGACGATTCGACTCCGATAATTCCGGAATCAACTCTGGAAGGTAGAGCCATCCAGCATTATCCGGAGTCATTCGGAATTATCCGGAAACGACAGGAGTCATCTGGAGTCGTCTGGAGTCGGCCGGAGTCTTTGCGAGCCCTCGGAGTCGCCCGGAGTCGTTCAGAATCGGTTGAAGTCCTTTATTTCACAGGCCGGCTCCTGCCGACTTTCTCTGACCCCAAACGACTCTGGACGACTTTGGACGATTCCGAACGACTTCAGACGACTACGGATGACTGTAGTGACTCCGGACGACTCCGATCGACTTCGACTCCGGGTAGAACTAGTGGTTCGGGTTTTTCCGGTGCCGGAATCTGACTAATAATAGCCGGATTCGGATCTAAATCTTGGGTGCAATCCAAACAGCACATCACTACTCTGGGCTGATTGTCTGGGTTAAATTTCTGGAAAAAATCCTCCTGAGTTATTTTTTTGCTGGGTCCATAACCTCTTAGAACATTTAACACACAGTCCACATATTTCATTTTTATACACCCGCATTGCTAGGCACAATCGTAGATTTGTTTGTAATAGACTACTATATACAACAGGGAATTTCTGGGATTATATACAAATGCCTTAATTGCTGAAAGACAAATCAGAGTAAAACAAATTGATAACCGATTCCTTATGAAAAAGTTCGTTGACATGCGTAGTACAAGCAAAAAGAAACAGTATGCAATCTTCTTCTTCTTCATTCATTAGCAGAATAGTCAGTCCTACGCATGGGGGCACGGTCCATTCGGGGCTTGAGCCCATGACGGGCATGTTCTTATGTCGTATGAGTTGACGACTGCAGGAAAAATGGATATAGACTGGATATAGATACAGGATATAGACTGTTAAATTATAAGTAATACTACACCGAAATACATTGTTTTATGTATAACGCACGGTCACACATGACGTGATAGTATTTGCTGCGAAACAGATGGGTTTTGTATGGACTGTTCATGGAACATCATCGATTTTGGTATCACGCTTCACGACACGACGCTTTTTGGCGATACCTCCGGATCCACGGTCACATAGGTTTAACATTTTGAAATTAAATTTGGCACAAGCAATCAAACTTTGTCACAGCAGCCTGGACACGTTGCAATAAATCAATTTAAGAAAGCAGTATTAAAACAAAAGTTTTTTTTGTGAACGCTGTAGTAAATCATTAATTCCAAATTAGCTCACCAGTAACACACATACATACACAGGTGAGTGCTCATTTCCACCCATACACACTGCCTGGCAAGCGTGATAAATTGATAAGCGCGTGTGTGCGCTTTGTTTTTCTTTTGACGCCGTTGCACTTTTCACCGCACGTTGCATACCTTTGGGCGCAGGGTCGGGCATAAAATGGTACACTTTTCACCAATCGTCACGGGCCGATGCGGGCTCGGGGGTAGAACGGGAGTTTATCAGGGTGTATGGTAAATGAGTTACAATAACCTTATTGTTTCGATGGGTTGGTTTTGTTTATTTGCACTTCGGAATTTTCATGGAACACGAGCCACAAAAAAAACACACAAACACAATTGCACGATGGATGCATTTTCGGGCAACACTACGGCATACTAACTGGCAATACTTTTCGTGTCCACCACCACCTCCCAAAAAGGGGTGATCACACAGCGGGACAGTGGCAAAGGTAAACACGTTTACTGGGCGGCACGATAAAAACCGCGGCGCGACCCATCCCAACCAGTCCGGGTTGACGTCCCCTTGGATGGCAGAAGGTAATTAATGTGTAATTAATTTTTTGGTTCGAACATTATCATTTTATCTGTTGCGTATAATCTTGTTTTAATTATAAAATTGAAAATTTATAAACCACCCTCCCCCCGCGCCTGTAAACCACTGCGGGAAAGGGGGCGCCGGTTACCGCCGCGGCCGTTATCGCCTTTTTGGCTCGGTTGCCCGGGCGTTGATGTGATGCGCGCCGCTGCTGGTCGCATTTTCCGCGGGCTTTTCCCGCAGTCGGCAGTCGGCCAAACGGTTGGCGCAACATTGCCAGCCCTTGCGCTTGATGAAATCATTCCCAAGCGTGTCTGCTCGGCCGCTCGGTTGCGGGCACCGTATCCTGCGGGTGCCATTTGCCGCAGAGTGTGCGCTTGTTTCTCGGCTTTTCCGATGCCTGATGACCACACGTACGCCACACGGTTGCCGCGTACGCACTATCGCGCGATCTTTGTGCGTGTCCGCGTCCCAGAAAACATTACAGCCATTTTTAATAGCATGACGTGCGGAGTGGAAGGGAGCGCGGATAGAAGGGGAAGCAGAATGTGCTGTGTACGAGGGTAAACCTTTATGGGATGGTTTAAATTTCATCGCCGGATGAACTGAGCTCGTCCGTAGCTCGCTCGAATCAACCCGCTAACGCTCACAGGTTCAAATTTAATTTCAAACTGTCCCATAGACACTGCCACTCGCTCTATCATTCTCTCTCTCTCTCTCTCTCTCTCTCTCTCTCTCTCTCTCTCTCTCTCCCACTACAATTCCGCTCTGGGCTTGCCATAGCCTCTCCTTCATCTCGTTCAAGCGTAACACATCCCTTATCGAACGATTTAATTCATCTTCAGCGTTTTTGCGAATCCGTATGGCCGTATGCAGTAATAATGATTGCGTATGTAAATGATACTCTTGGTGCACGCAGCGTACTACCCGTTGATATGCACCCCGCAGACACAAACACATACGCACGGGTGTGTAAAATCAGGAGCAGAAAATTCGCTACGCCCTGGCAAACAGCTGCCGGTGTTTGCAACGAAAATTATACTACCACACTGATGCACGGCTCGCGAGGAGTTTGAGCACAGGGGGGTAGGCAGAGGAGAGGAAGAGCAAGCCAGGTTTGATGGTACGCAAACATAATCCCTTGCCCCCGCTGCTTTCTCGAGCAGGTGAAACATCCCCTGCTGCTACCGGGCTTTGAAGCTCGCAAAAACGAAGTGGAGTGCCACTTAAGTGTACGGCCTAACGTTATATGAGCGCTCCTCCAGTCCTCTACCACCCCCCATTTTCACATGTTTTGCTGCTGCTGCCGGTGCGTCCTCTCCCCCTTCCACCGTTGGCTCCCTAATTCACGTGGTGAGTGCGGTTGTTGTGACAGAAAATATTGAATTTCTCGATTAAGAGGTGTACGTGTTTAGTAAAAATAATAACTATCATCAGCAGCAGCCAGTATCACCTTGGCCTTCCCTCTCTTGCAATTCTTACCGTGCTACTGGAGTGGTGTGCTGTAATGTCGTGTTTCTGCTGGTGACAGCACACGATGTTTGTGTGTGTTTCATCACCCTTTAATGATTTTGTCAATATTGTTACCGAACAACGGTACCGCAATGGGTGACAATTCATTCTCATATTTTATTTGCAACCAAATAAAATATGAGTGCTTATAACATAAAAAAGAACAAAAATGTATAATCACTCATATGTTGTAATACACAGACTTTTTAAAGAAAAATGAACGAAAAATAGAACAAAAATGCTTGCATTAACTCATGAACGGCTTTTATGCGCCTAAAGGTATGCAAATAATTGTAACAGGAATTATAGTGGAACGCCAGGCTAATAATCAACTAAGCCTCAACATACTCAGCCAAACAACAAAAAAAAATAAAACAAATAATAAATACAACACGACCCAACATTTTTTCCCCACAAACATATGAGCAAAATTATCAATCAAATAATATAATTGTTAAATAAAAGGAATATTAATTAGCAAAAAACATCATCACTACCCACAAACAAAAAATGATTTAATTTAACTCAATTTAATTTCAATAAAAACCATAGAATGGATCACCCAAAGGAAAAAGCGCGTAAAGATACCAAACCGAATCCCGTCCGGTATACAGCGGATAAAAATATAATACAAATCAAGCAAGTAAAATAAAAAAAAAAAACAGGAGGAAATAACTGTACAACATTGCGATACAAATCGAAGAAAATACTAAGCAACTAAAGATATAACATAAACCGATTACAACATAAACCAATGGACACAAAACGAAGGTATGGTTGACAAAATAAGAAGAAGAAGAAGTAGTAGTAGAAGAAGAAGAAAAAGTATCAGAAGAAAAAAAATGAAGGAGAAGAAGTAGAAGAATAAGAAGAAGAAGAAGAAGAAGAAGAACAAGAATAAGAAAAAGAAAAGAAGAAGAAGAAGAAGAAGAATAAGAATAAGAAGAAGAAGAAGAAGAAGAAGAAGAAGAAGAAGAAGAAGAAGAATCAGTATAAGAAAAAGAAGAAGACTTCCAAATTTGACAGTTCATGTGTCAAATCAGTACAATTTGTACAATTTGTAACCACTCATATAAAATAAATGGGCAAGTGTATAAAAGTTTAAAATGGAATAAAAATAAACCCTACATCAAAAGTATTTTTATCGAAAACAAGGATATTCGACATACGCAGATATTCGAGCTACGCGGATGCCTCGGGAACGCATGAACCGCGTTTCCCGGGAACATACTGTACGTATCTAATGTACAATTGAAAAAATCGTAATGAGACAACAATATCAAATACACAAACATGTAAAAGAATTCTCCTTTAAAACATATAAATTATATAAATCTTCTAATATTTCTCTTATCTAATAAAATAATCTATTTTTTTCTTAAACGTATTTTAATTATAAATTGAACCAAATTAAAATAAAAAAAAGTTCCACAATGTTATCCAAGTATCCGGGATAAGTAGATCATCAATGTGTCAAGATAAAAAAAGGGCAAAAAGAGCTAAATGAAATTAACAACCGTATAAATAATTCGTATTATGACGCTGGAAACGCTTCGTCGAATTATAAAACAATGTAACCCAAACGAGGTTTTGGTATAAATTTCGGCGCTCAAACGCCTGTACCAAATTCATTATTTGAATGCGATATTTGAACATTTACTTACATAGTTTAGCAAGCACATAGCACATAGCATACAATTAAATTTTCAAATCTTCGGTTTTTTTTAATACAAAATCCCTATAACAAGTGTGTTGTATATCAATAAAGCTGCTTTTGTGGCGTGGATTGCATACTTACAGGGGTAGATTAGTTAATGAGCGATATCTAACGACTACTTTACAGCGTGTTGTTTACGCTCGTTTGTTGTGGGTAAGAAGCGTTTAAAGGAGCCATTGCGTGTGTGCTCAGGTTCTGTTACCTGTCCGATCCTGTGGTTTAATGCAACGGAAATATCTCCAACCAACCCACCTTCCATCGTTTCAATTCCCCTCGGTAGATGCAGATCGTTAACCGGTTTTGCTGGCGGCCCAAGAACCGGGAAATGGGACGCCATTTATCCCGTGCACCATTGTGTGGTATTTCCAGCGAGGTGGAAAACCAGATAAGCCCATATATGTGCGGCCGCTAGGAAGGGATAAGGGAAGCATGTTGAAATCTCTGCTCTTGATCCATTCCAAATTGAAGACTCCTCACTATTACGCGTACCTTTTTTGCATTTTTATCGCTCTGATGTGTGAGTGTGTTTAGTGATCGGTTAAAATTTTCTTTGACCTGCTCCGGCGGGGACGGGGGACCTCGCTATCCTCAGTGCAAACGAGCAATTTTGCACGCTGAAAATGGATACTTTAAAGAAAATGTTGCTCAGCCTTCTCAGCCCCGTCCCTCGAGTTTGGTAGCCACATTATGCACATCCGATAGAAGATGCCGGCGCTCCACGGGTTGCGGTTTTGCCACCCGACAGATAAGTGATGGCGATTTTCCCTGCGACTCTTTTTTACGACCGCCAGTGCCAGGGAGCTTCCCATGTGTTTTGTTACCCTCCCCCTTTATACGCGCCTCCGAGTGTTGCTGCTCATAGGTGTTAAAGTGTGTGATGGTTTCGTTTACATGTAAACGATTACATGCTGGCTCAGACTTCCCGTTGTGTGTGTGTGTGTATTTTTTCTTCTTTGGTGAGTCTGTTTACCCTTCCTGCCCACCAAGTGTATCCTTTTACATCTTCGGCCCATTCCCTTTTCCGCTCTCAGCAAGCATATCAGATTTTCTTTCGCTTTTCAGTAAATCCGTCAGACTTTACAATCGTTTAAGTTTAAGAGTGTCCGGAAAGGGTAAGGATTTTGCGTTTTTTTATCTTCCTCCCTTCCCGCACGCATTCCTACAATTCCTCCCGATGCTTTCTTTTCACAAAACGAAAAGAAACAAAATAATAAAAAAAACAATCCCAGCATCATCACCGAGCGAACTTGGTTTGGTTTCACTTTCGTTCGGTTGGTTGTTGTTTTTTTTTTTTATTTGTCTGTTTGCTTCGCCAAAAGGTGCAGTGTCTTCCGACTGGGGCGAAAAAAAGGGGGAAAAAGGGTTTTGATCACCCGTGACCACGCGCCACGCCATGGATTATCATCTCATCTTTACAGGATGCAGGCAAAAGAAAATCGTCTTTGTGGCGTGTGGTACGCATTTTCAACACAGTTGTTGTACCAACCAAAACCGTACCGCGGTTTTGTTGTCTGCCGAGTGGGAGAGAAGTGGGAAGAATCACAATAAAAAACCAAAAGAGAAATAGGAGTAGTCGCGAAAGTGATGTTTAAATGTGTGTTTTTATTGGATGAAAAGGAAGGAAAAACGATTGCATTCAACTGCTAATGTGTTTCTCGTTTGAGTGAATTTTGTATCAAAAAACTAACATGTTCATGCATGAAAACTAAGAAACTATTATGCTTCGCCAATTGCATACGTTTTGGGCGCACTGTGTATACGAAATTGAATTCAATGAAACGCCTAAAGTTATACTACTCCTACAACAAAGGTATGTTTTTAAGCACTTTCATACAGCATGCTGTTTATGTATAAAAAAATACTCTGTTCTAAAGGAAGGGAAAGCTAGAAAAGTGTATTTCTCCATGTTTTTCCTTTTCCCCGTGTGCTATTTTTCTCCATTCATCCATCCATCGGGCACATCAGTATCACCTGCGGCAACTACTACGAGGCTCCCTGTTTGGGTTCTTTAGCAAAATACATTTATTTCATCCTCGCATCTCTACACTCTCTTTTCCTCTCTGTCTCCCTCACTGTCCGTCCCACACACACACACACAAACACCTTGAATCTCTTTGTGGCATTTTATCGCTTCGCTATTCTTTTTTGTTTGTCTCCCTGCGGCCTCCTGCCGCACACAGCAACTTCCTGTTATTGCGCTTCCGGACCATTTACGCGCATCATCCTCCCTCCTCCCCAGTCAAATTGCCTGATGAAGTGTGAACGAATGCGTACGTTCGTAGGTTGTATGTGTACGTGTGTATGTGTTGCAAGCAGAGCCGTAATCGAAGTCATAAACACGCTCATAAATAAAGTGAAAAGTGGACTGTTACCTCCATGCTGTCCCGGTTACGGTATCGTCCAACGACGTGGTCGAATGATGATTTCACAAAACTCCCCCACAAACGTTCCCCTCCCCCCTCCCTCCTCCTTACATACCATTTTGCCGGGTGGAAGGCTGATGTGAGACGGATGCTGGCTCACAATCGGGCGAGATTGCATCGTGCGCATTTAGGGAGTCAGAGTTCGGGGCCGGTGCAGTATCTAGGTGTTGATGGATGTAGATTTAATGTGTACACAGACGCACGATGGCATGACTGCATGTGTGTGCGTATGTGCACGTGTGACTGGGTTGCTCTTCTATCGGATCGTCGCCGTATCGCTTTTCTGGTCACTGGCAACTGAACCAAGTCCCAAGACCCTTACCAGGGAGTGCTTCCCGCAGCATAATGAGGACTGTGCCGAGACCAAGGACCAAGGACCGTTGGTGTTATGCTAATCCAGACGTGTGGTGCATCGTTGGACAGGCTTTCCAAGGATTTGCATCAAACGCAAGGACGCAAGGACACAAAATAGCTGCCTACATTTAGGTGCCTGCCCGATCGGAGAAGGCAAGGGCGGTTTTTCTAATCTCGACCGTATCCTTGCTGTTCACGGTGCGTGCCCATTTGTACCGGTTTGGGGCTCTCGGTGTATGTGTGTGTGACTGTTGGTTGCTTTGTGGCATTTAATAGCCGACATGCAAGGTTCATTCTCTCCCCGTCTTGACAAAGCGCATCCTTCCGCCCGTCCCCAGGGGCAGTGCTGGTTTGTTGTATCATAAACAGTTTTAAAATGCATCCTTACGGCTGCAACGATACGCGGTGCACTCTTCTCGTGCAGTGACAGGCACGTCAGTATCATCGCCAGTGAAACGATGAGAAAATTGCCTTTAATCTCATTGCGCTTTGCGTGAAGAGATGTGAAAGCAGGGAACGCAGGAAGAAAGTGAGGACCCCACTCTACAGAGTGTAGAAGCACAGCAAAGCTTCCGCTGGAGCACGTTCTGCTTTGCACAAGAAATTCAAAAAGCCGCTTTGACGAAGAGAAATCGACCGGCAGCGCCTACAATTATGCAATTAACGTTTCAACAAAATCTCTTTCGCGCTGAATGCGGGGAACGATACGCATTGTGGTCATTATTATCAATGACTGTGTGATTGTTGCAATGTGTGATTGTTGAAGAAGTGTGGTTATGATTTCATATTAGATAGAAAAAGAATATTGAAAAGGTGTCACAAGTATTTTTTGTATTTTCTTTTTCGGCACCTCAATGTATGCAATAGGTTTGAATGTGTATGTTTTTACTAGTCTGCTTTGTGTACTTTTATAAAACTATTACTTCTAAAGACTGAAATGATAATTATATTTCGTTTCTGCTATAAAACTGATTAAAACAGTAAATAATCATATCCGATTGCATACTTTTAGGCACTAAATAAGCTTTGCAAAATCTGGTCAGACACTGGCGAGGGCATTTGTTTAATTATGATATTAAATAAATATACGAATTTAAACCTAAGGTTCAAGCAAAGAGTATACTAGGACTAATCGATACTCCTACCGCAGTGAAGCTACCGTTTAAGTAAGACTGATCAATTAAATGATTTCTGACAACCGCTTTATCCCACCGTCCACCGTTGCTTGGCGTCGACCGTGTATGCCGGGTGGAGCAACATCCTTGTATGATGCACACCGTGCTTGGGAAAATGGGTGTGCACCAGGGGCGTGCAAATGTTGCTCTAAAACTCATTAATTCAATTGAGAGTGCGGCCGGACAAAAGGAAACAATCCCGATTGCATCCACATCACGTCTTGTGGTCACACACTGCTGAATATGTGAGACTCTCCATATTTCTGGGCAGTGAAAAGGTACATACCCAAACATATTACAAGAGCGCCAACGAGAAACCTACTCTCCCTAACAGTTTGGGTGTGTTTAATGAATGTAATTTTAACCCGAGCACAGCTGTGCGGCAGAAGCTAATTGCGAGAACGGATTCGATTTCCGCCTCCACGGTAGTGGTGCTCGTGCGTCTCGATGATCGAACGATTATCGTTAGTCACCGGGAATCCTTACGACCACTGAACCGCCCTCGCAACCCTCTCGCATCATATCTCTCATCCCATTCCCCGTTCGAGTGTGTAATCAGTTCATAAAAAGAAATCACCGTCCGTCGGTTGTAATGATGTGGCTTACGGTTATGGTTATCGTTCCCGTTTACAATCTCCTCTTTGTGTGCGTTTTTTTTTCTTGTTGGTGTTGTTGTATGTGTATTGTCTTTGCTCTTCGCTGAGCTGGCTGAACCAGTTCCCGAGGGTCCCCTTTTTCCTGGCTTGCACCCATGATGAGCATGAAACAATTGTCATTTATTTGCCCATCTTGTGCTGAACCTTCAGCTGCAGGAGAGTGGGGAAAGGTGCGGTCCCTTTTTGGGTTGCGGATTTGCGAGATTAGGCAGCACGTTTTGGCCTGCAGCGGCAAGTTAAGTGAAGGAAGGAAGGAAAAAAACACAAGGACTAAATTGTACGTTTTCTTCGGGTGGCGTTGCGTAGCGAAGATGAAATGAAGATGTTCGGTTAATAGTTTGCCCTACGCCCAAATAAATTCCTGTCCTTCAGGATGCTTGGGACACCGCTAGAACAGTTAACGGGCGTTAGCAGCGATCGAATTAGCTGTTTCTGGAAGGGATGCGCAACTTTTCGGAGCTACGGACTAAATTTAGCTTCGTACCGTTTGGAAACGTCGTGTTATTGCTGATTTGGTTCGTGAAAAATTAAAAAATACGAAACAAAAGCAAATGTTGCATACATCTAGGCGCTACCGTACACTTTTGCAGTGAAGAGAAAATGGAGTAATTCTGAATTGAATGAATAGTTTTGTAAATACTTAATTATATTTTTTTGTAATATTAAGACTAAAAAACCTTGTTTAAGCTATGGTGATGCAATGGTGGTATTAATTTTTAATGTGATTGTAATAGACGCGGGTCGTTTTACAAACTAAAATATTATTTTACGACATCTGCAGCACGCTTTTTTTAATACCTACGTCACAAATTGTTGAATTTAAAATATTTCGACACCCCGTCAACCAATTTTACTCAACGCAAAGGATTGGAAAAGTTGCTCATCCCTGAGCTTAAACTGCAGCATATTTAGCGGCTTAGCAGGCGACCATTTAAAACTTCCGCGCCTCTGAGCGGTGGATGGGTGTCAAAGTTAAACAAATTCGATTATAATCTTTAACGGGAGCCGGGCGACGCGTTTTACGAGTGCGAAAATCCGCCTTCTTCTTATGATACAAGACGAAACGTACAAATAAAAAAGCCCTCCAACTCCACCGAGAAACAACAACCGACGTGCAACAGTGGTACAATTTTTCAAAGAGATTATGCTGAGATTTGGCTTCATTTTTAAACACTTCAAGCGCGGCCGAAGGGGGCCTTTTTTCACCTTCCCCGCTCTCTCTCTCTCTCTCTCTCTCTCTCTCTCTCTCTCTCTGTTGTTGTTTCCCTCCCTTACTTATCACGATTGGCGCACAGGGCTGGCTGGTAGGGGTGGAGGACTTCTTATCTTTTTTAAAACTATACTCGATTAGTCAATTTGGAGAGCCTT